>ML784366.1:184379-200258 GCA_009831015.1 Picea engelmannii | reverse complement strand
TTGCGGCCTCTGTTCTACCTTGCTGTTGCAGTCTTGATCCTCTTCTGTGTGATGCCGCGGCCTGTTGAGGAAGTGTTCACTGCAGTACCGCTGTTTGTTGAGGGTGCTGATACTTGTTGAGGGTGCCGCTGCCTGTTAAGGGTCTTGCTGAGAGCCGCACACCTCTATTCTGGCTGCTATAATTTCTCTCTAGGTGCCGTATCTTTCCCAGCTACCTGTTGCGTACTACAGCTGCTGTGTATGGGGTTTCAAGAGCTTACTGCTGTGGCTGGGGTGTATACCTAGAATACTTCCAGATCTGAAAGTGGTTTGAGGGTTTTGAAACTGTGGTGTCTATCCTATAACCTGTTGACTTGGTGACATGAAATCTTCCTTCAACCGTTGGCAAAAAAAAGATCTCAAATAGATCTGAACTGAACCTTTAACTGAGCATAACACTCAGGACTTATTTCTATTGTGGTGGTGTACTATCTTCACAGGTAAAGTTGGTACCAGGTATGTTCTAAATTGCTTCTTCTAAAAGTTCAGATCTGAGTTGCTAGAATCTAAGTGATCTTCTTTGTTTACTGTTTAACTACAGTCATATAGAAGAAGMAGCCTTGTATCACTGTTGAATTGTGTTCAGTCTGCTGTTACAATTGAAAGGGTTTGCTTAGTCTGCTGTTACAATTGAAAGAGTTTGCTTGATCTGCTGTTACACATTGAAAGGGTTTGCATCACTGTTTGCTTCAAAATAAAATAGAGATCTGTTGTAAATCTACTGGTATAGATCTGTTAGATTATAGATCTCTGCTGTTATACTTAGAGGCTTTTAGATCACTGTTATGATCTGTGTTCTATTGCATATGAATTGAAGTTTCCTTCTTCTCTTATTTTAGTATGTCATAGATCTATATTTCCTTATGCTGTTATCTCTGTTTGTGATTAAGATCTAAGGTGTTCTAGCACTGAAATCAAAAGAGACTGCTAATTTTAAAATTACCCTAAATTCTAACACTTTCAGTAATAAGAATGGCAGTAGCTAATAGCTACAGTTCTTTCTTATTATTTTGAAACAATTTCCACGAAAAACTAAACATGTTTGGATACTTAATTCGATGAATTATGATTTATTTCGTTCTACCATTTAGATCTATATTTTAGATCTACAATTCCAAACTTATATTCCATCTTTATTATAGAGATTTTATATCTCAGATCTACATTCTAGATTATATCCTAGCTTTATTCTAGATCTATATTTTAGATACACCATTCCAAATCTCTATTATCTATAATGTCAGATCTATATTCAAGTTTTATTTTCAAATATGACCAAAGATGGAGTGCTACTTCTAAGGAATAAGCCAAATCCCTATTTTTATTTTTCTAAACTAATTGGGAAGGCCCATACATCTTAAGGGTTAGAAGCAACGCCCTGGTACCATATGTCATAACCCAAATTTTAATAAATCTAAATACATAGATAAACACCAAAATTCGCAACTATTAACCGATAAAAGTAGAGATACATGACTCCAGATTACAGAGTTTATAAGGAGCGGGTGGTGAGTAACCTACCTGAAAGTTGAAGGAATCTACGTACTTACAACGCCATGAATGTTGAATCATGGCACTCCAACCTTGATCCAGCGTGCCTCAACAATGAGTGGGGGATGACTCTCCTCCCAACCAACCCCTCAATCATCACAACTGAGAGCCCCCAAGCCCTCAATCCACTACTATCCCAGCTCTTCTTAACCTTGTCCTCAAATTGCCCAAGCAAAGAGAGATGATATTTTCTTCTTCTTCTCTGTCCTTGTATAGAATCCACCCATGATAAATAACTCTATCCCTGGGATCCAATTGTCATTATGTAATTCTTCCTTTATCTTACCTTTTCTTTTCCCATAAACTTATCTTATTTTTAGTGTTTTTCCATAATTTATCTTTACATATTTCACCTTTTTCTTTTATTACACAAATATTTGTTTTTAAGTACTTATTATGATCCCTTTATGATATTTATTATATTTCTTTATTATTATTATTATTATTATTATTATTATTATTATTATTATTATTATTTATTCATTTAATAACAATGTGAGGCATGACAAAATGCTTGCTTGATATATTTCTTTATATATAAAAGATGTAACTTTGTTCTGTGCAACGGCATATCACTAATCAGTAATAGATTTCTCTTCAACGCGAGGTCAGTTAGGATGTCTCTTTGTTATATGTCGTATCTCTTACTACATCGGCCAAGGCCAAAGAGTCCAAAAGAAACTCAAAGCAAAAGCGAGAGCGAAGTAAATGTTAACGAAAATCTCAATGTGAAGTTTGAACCCCATAAATCTCTCCACGATTTCGCCTAGAGACCTCTACCCACCATTAGATAAGTGCTAAAGGCGTCAAAGTTCAAACCCAAAGACTGGAGGGGCATGCAGGATGATGGACAGTTAGTGGGCATCGGGTAACAAGGCAGGTAAAGATGGTAGCAAGTAGAAAACCCAACAAATGGAGCCAAGAGGAGAGGGAGAGGGAGAGAAAAAGTGATGGTAGTGCAACCATGACACAATGACAAACAACAATGTTTAATTGATTTTATAAACGAATCTGTAGAATTCCTTTCTCATAGCATAAATGCCTTACAATGTAATAAACCAAAATAACTAAAAACTAAAATGATATTTTATTTATTTACTTACAAAAATTAGTAGGTACATAGTACAAAAATGGCAAAACTCCCAAAACAACACTACCTGGAATGGTAAAATGCCTAAAGCATGTGTTCAATTACAATTATAAAATTTTGCTCAAAGATAACATTGAAGGATGTTTTTACTTGTTGGTTCTCTTCTATGCTTAAGAGACCCAAATCAACTCTCCTCTTGCCTCCAAATGAAACAAGCTACAACAAAGGGGGAAGGTATTCTAAGTTCACAAGCTAGGGTTAGGCTCTCATTTTGTTTTATTGTTTTTTTATGGTTTTGGTTGTCATTACAAGTTTGTTGATGTGTTTTTTGGTTGTTGGCTCTCAAGAAACCCTCACCTATAAAAAAATGTAAGGACAAGTGGAATTGAAGGCCCGTCTAGATGTCCTCTCTACTTAATAGATGAGGAAAATCTTAATCACCTAATCTTGATTTGGCAAAAAAGAAAATGAACTTTGGAACCTAATTTGCCTTGACATTTGCTTTAAAAGCCCATCCATCTGACTAGTTGGGAGGAAAAATTTATATATTGAAGAAATGAATATTATTTAACTCAAAAAAGAAACAAATGATGATGAAAATTTAGAATCTTATTTTCAAGTACGGAATATGGAGAGTAAAGAACATCGAAAAGAAGGTTGATTTGAAGATGAAGATATTAACCTTAGGAAGAAGGTAACAAAAGTGAGAGCCTTGACAATTGAATCTATTAACGCTAACTTTACCAAAACTTAGGAAGTTGAAAGATATCAGTTAGAAGAGGTTAACAACCTACAAAAATGGACACCTCTAGGTTGGATGAATGGCCAAAAGGAGAAGATGTCCCAAATAACATGTTTTAAAAGAAATCATAATGCCACATTCTTTATTTTGACAAGTTGGAAAGAGGCAATTGGGTGATCGTCATGGCATAGGGTGGAGGATTGGGGGTTGCTTGTTTGTAATTGAGAAGGAGAACTGAAGTTTAATAAGTGGAGATTAGGTAAAAGCACCAAGAATGAGGAAAATCTTGCACTTTACCGAAGAACTCGCCTTGAGCAAAGGTACAACTAGTCTCTCCAATAAAAAGAGTTGAGAATTATAGCTCGAACAGGAACTTCCGCACAAGTTCCATGTGAACGTGCAAGAAGCAGGTCGAGATATTTTTGAAAAGTAATTCTATTTTCGAAAAGTGATTCTATTTTCGAAAAAGTAAATCATATTTCGTAATTCACTTTAGTTAAAAAGTGAAAGTCTTATTTTTAGTAGTCAAATCTAAAAAATGTATTTCATGCATGCATGCATGAGTTAGACTAGGAGTAATCTCAAAAATAGATTAGGGTTATCGTCTCAACTAAAACTATAAAGACAAGTCAAGATAGAGAGTTCAAAGACAAAAAAAACACTTGAGCAGTTGAGTAGGTTGAGCGATAGAAATGGAGAGAGAGCAAACAACTAGTTTCCGACAGCATGAAGTCCCATGCAATAGTCCCTACGGAAAAATTTTGTACAGTCGTATGGGTATCGTATGCATAGAGCTATACCAACGTCCATACAAGCCATACAGTCATACAATAGCCCGAACTGCCTCGACAGGTTGTTCCGCTCAGTTTGAGGTGTTTTTTGGTATCCGTGTAGTGTTGTTTTTTGGGCAGCTTGTGGAGGTTTCCTTGTAAGTTTTTCGAAGAAACGAAAAACTAGTTTTGAAGGAGTAATAAACTGTGTTGTGTGAAATTAATTTTTATGCTTATGCTATTTGATTTCCAACTATTGTGTGATTATTGCTATGGTCTGAAATTTATTTCTACATTAATTAAATTCAACAATCTACTTGTTTGATTGAGATCATAAGGACTTTAAGTAACCTGGGGCTTGGGATTTTTCACATGGTATCAGAGCTTATTTCTCTTATTGAGATTCTCTAGGATTTCCAGCAGTAAATCAACTACAGGGAAGAAGGACCAATAGTGAGATAGTTTCAAAACTAATTTTCAGATTTGGAAGTTTGTGCAGTAGATCTCAGAGATGGCATCAGCTAGCCTCATGTTTGAGGACAAATTAGATGGTGCCTCAAATTTCTTATCATGGAAGGTGAGGGTTACACTCTTATTAGAAGAGAATGATCTCTAGGATACTGTTAAGAATGTTGTTACTACGCCTACAAATCCACAGAAGATGGTAGCTTACAACAAGAGGGTAGTGAAGACCAAACAGATGATCTTGGATGCCATAAAGGATCATATGATCCGTCATGTATCCAAGAAGAAGACGACAAAGAAGATGTTTGATGCCCTAATTAGTCTCTACCAGAGTTGGAACATAAATACGAAGATGATATTGTGAAACAAACTTAGATCCATAGTGATGATTGTTAGAAAGTAATGGATGTGCTCGTTTAACCATAGACAATATAGCAATATTGTCACCCAACCATAGGCCGAAGCCACCCCCAAGCACCTTAACCTTGACAGAGAATGATTCTGGAAGCAAACCCTAGGCTTAATAGCCAAACAAAGGTGGTGCACCTCTCTCCAAGGATAGCGCACCAAGCAAGAATAACCAAAAGAGATCAAGCAGAAAGTCCAAACCATAACCAAGAGAGTCCAAGCCAAAACCAAAATCTCCTAGTTGCAACAGTTGCAACTGCAACTCTTCTCCAAACTTGCGCACCACTGCCTTATGCAATTCTGATAGGTGTGTGTGCAAATGAGCTCAAGCGCCCTCTATTTATAGTCCTCCAAATCACTTAACTGGGCCGACTTCTTCTCTTAGAGGCTAATAACCTAATATAAATCATTCTCTTGAGCCGACTTGTCTTCTAGGGTTCTTAACCAATTATTTAGGGTTTCTTCTTGCTTCCCAAAATATTCTATTCTCGTCGGGTTTACACGTGGAGGTAAATACCTCCCGCAGCTACCATAATATCAACAATGACCAAATCAAACACAATCACCAGTACCTTATGAAGATCACACAGATTCATGATCAACTTGCAACGATTGGGGAAAAGGTTGAAGATGCAAAGCTAGTGAACATGGCACTGAATGGTTTCCCAGCTTCGTGAGAACCATTTGTCAAAGGTATTTGTGCTCAGGAAAAGCTTCCTGACTTTGAGAGGCTTTGGGATGACTATATCTAGGAGGAGACTCAAATGGAGTCAAAAACCAACAAGATGGATGGTGAAGAGAACCTAGCTCTATTTGGTCAGTCAAATAAGGGTAGAGGTAAAGGACCTAACAAGGGTAAGGGAAAGAGTGAGGAATCAACCTCACAGCCAAGAAAGAAGCACTTGAGTAAAATCAAGTGCTTCAGTTGTCATAAGCAAGGTCATTATGCATCACAGTGTCCAAATAAGAAGAAAGATAAAGGGAAGCAACAACAAAAGCAGTTAATAGCCTTTGCAGAAACACAGATGAACAAGTTCATTGCCAAGTTCGAGAAGGATTTCTCGTTGGTATCTTGTCTTTCTGCCAACACGATTCTGAGGAATGCGTGGTATGTGGACAGTGGTGCATCTCAACATATGACATCAACCCGACAATTGTTTTCTAGTATGAAGAAGCAAGACTCAGGAATACAAGTTGAGCTTGCTGATGTAGCAGGAGTTGGTACTATTCCCTTCTAGCTCGAGTCAAGTAATTCTTTATATTTTGACAATGTCTTGTGTGTACCAGGTCTCGGGAAGAATTCGCTTTCAAATTCAGTCATCAAGGATAAGGGCTTTGCAGTTGATTTCAAGAACCAACAAGTCCTCATCAAGTCGAAGGATTCTATCCTAGGTGCATCTCAAGTAATAAGGGTTAGAGAAGGTAATTTGTACAAGTTGCAGGGTGACGTTGTTCAAGCCTTGGTGCATAACAATGACAACTTGTGCAGGTTGTGGCACAAGAGGATGGGGCACCTGCATCACAAGGCATTGCCTATTCTAAGGGAGATAGACATGGGTCTTCCATAGTTCAGCATCGAGTAGCATGGTGTCTGCAGAAGGTGCACGCTTGCCAAGCATGTCAATGTTGTTTTTCCAAGCAGCGACCATAGGTCTAAGGGGATTTTAATCCTAGTACATTCGAATGTTTGTGGACCGATGTTAGTGTTGAATTTTCGTTATTACGTTAACATTAGATTTACCATAGCAAATTAAACTTCTTTTGCATGCTTGTTTCTCCATAAACAATGTTGCACTATCGCCACCCAACCATAGGCACCTACTCGTGTCACCCCTGAGCATAACAAATACATCCTGGGAAACCCTTCTACACAAGGGGAGAAAACCCAGCAACCTTCTTAATAGAGAATATCCTTACCAAGACAAAATAACCAAGAACAAACTCTATCCACTAGAGCAAACCACAAATAAGATAACCCAGCAACATAGATGAAACACACCCTAGCCAGAGCGCTAGGGTGTCTAGCCTCTACTAGCGCACCACCAAGAGATAACCAACAATACAGTTGCAGCTCCCTCTAGCCAGAGTGCTAGAGTGGCTGACCTTCAGCATGCGCATCACAAAAGACAAACCCTAGCAAGAGGTATGAGGAAACCCTAACCAAGATGCGCCCTACTTCCTTCCTTCTGCAACTGCAACTCTCCACCAAACTTGTGCTATACCTCCATGAGAGAGTGTGCCAAATGAGGAAGGAGTCACTCTTATTTATACTAATCTATCCAATGACTTTTCTGGCAGGGCTGACCTGACTTTTTGGAAAATATATTTTTTGTTTATCTTTTTTTCTTCTGGAGCCGACTTTACTTCTGGAGCATTATAATTCTTCTTTATTATTTTTTGTGAGGTCGACTTCTCTTTTGGGATCTTCTTTGACTTCCAATGGTTTTCCTTTAATGTCTTGGCAACTTCATCTATAAGAAAGGTTATCACGGAGGTGAATACCTCATGCAACTACCAGAAACATCAGCACTCCCTCTTAGCCAGGGAGGTATTCTCCATGATGTTTTTCCTCTGGTCCTCATAGCCTCGCAGGCTATGCCATGGTCCTCCGGCAATGCCATGGTCACGCAAACCATGCTACTAGTATCATCATCACGTCGCACATGGCTACACCCAATGTGGACCTTTTCTAGGGCCTCATCACCACTAGAATACACTAGTACCTACTCGCCCATAGTGTGGCACTAGGACCTACTCGCCCATAGTACATCGTCAAGGACCTACTCGTTGTGACGTGTTCACTTGGTCTACTCCCAAGGGACGTTGGGCACCAACCCAGTACAACTTATCAGTCCATCGATAAGTGTCATACTCAACTCAGTCCATCAAGGAGTATCGTCACAGAAGAATGTCTCATGAAGCTGCAACCATCAATACTCCCTCTCAACGAGGAAGGCATTCTCCAAGCATATCATGTATTGTTCTTGGTATTCTTCTGTCATAGAAAATTTTATCCATGAGCCTCATTAGCTATATTGATGATCCATCTCCACAACCATGTGTCTAGCACCTCGGGTCGTTCTTGTCCCATGACAAGAATTATGACCACATCGAAGCCACATTCACCTGATAGTTGATCCTGGAATGTCCACATTCCCACGTGATCATGAGCATCTTTAGAATGATCAAGATCAGTCTTGGAATGCACATATTCCCATAGGATCACTCTGTGAATGCATTTAGCTCGATGCTATCGGACACGTGGAATTGCACCTCAAGCACCTCAAGTCTTCAGTTCGTCGAAGACTACGTCAGGGCACATCTACTCTAGATGTAGATGTTCCCTATCTCCCCTGGTCTGCAGCCCAGTAGTGGGAGAAGAGTCGACTTAATGCTTATCGGGGCCACTCACCTCACTGTGAGTGTTATGCCCAATGCAATTCACACACATTGGAGGAGTCCTCAGTCCATCGAGAACTACGTAGCTTTAGTCCATCGAAGACTACGTCAAGCTTCAAGTCTTCAGTCCATCGAAGACTATACCAGGGTCCCAAGCCTTCAGTCCATCAAAGACTACCCTGGGATCATTCCCACATGGTCAAGTTTGTCTAACTAATCTTGGAATGTCTACCCAATATCGTCTTGGAGATCTAGCAGCAACTCGAATCTTTAGTCCGTCGAAGATTACATCTCGGCCTATTCCCACATGATCGAGTCCGTCGAAGATTACATCTCGGCCTATTCCCACATGATCAAGTCTGTCTGGTCAATCTTGGAATATCGGCATGATATTGCAATCATCAACACTCCCTGAGGTAAACATTTGCATTCCTGTCAAGCTTGTACCTGACAGAGGCTTGGTGCAAATGTCAGTTGTTTGCTCATCTGTGGATATGTGTTGGAGCCTCACTGCTCGAAAACAATCCCTTGGCATTCGTGCCAAGAGCACAACCTCTGCAGTTGCCATCATGCTCAATACGAAGCTTTGGAAGACTCGACACCATCTTCCCCGGAGCGGGAAGAGCTCTATAACGAAAATTAGCAAGTTTCCTACGCCATGACTCACTCAGACTAATACAATCATGCACCAGGAACTGGTCAAACTGTCAATCTGTACAAACTCCTTGTCTAGTCAGACTGCTTCATGTCTCAAACTAGAGACCATCTAATAAGTTGCCTTCTGCAATTGTCACTATAGCTCCCTCTCAGAGCTATCACTAGTGACATGCCTCCGAGGTAACCTACTCGGAACAAGAAAACAAGAACAACAACATTTCCATGGCAACCTCCATGGAATTTAACAATATAATCTGCCCGGAACAGACAACAAAACAAGAATATCTCCTAGAGGGGAGATAAACAAATGCATCTCTAGTATTAAGTGGTTAGTATAATGATCATAACTCCAATAGATCAAAAACATAAGATTGCAATAGTGACAGAACAGCTAGATTCATATCAAAACAATCAAACCTGGAGGATGTGTTGTTCCTTTGAATGCACTGGTTATGAGATCCCTCTAGATCTACGATTTGTTGCTTGGACAAAAGTCCCTTCTCCTGCAAAACACCCTCAAGATAATGATACAATTTAACATATACAAGTACATACCTCGAAAATTGTAGCACCATCCGCCAGCAGCGGTAAGCAGTGGCAAACCCTAAAACTTTAAGGTGCTCCAACTAGCTTGACAAAATAAAACTGTGCAACGGCTAGGTACTGCAGCAAACTGCAGCGGCAAGGTAAATCTCACGATCTTCTTTCCAGCGATTAGACTGTTCTAAAGGAAACCAAGCTCTGATTCCATGTTGAATTTCTGTTAATTACATTAACATTAGATTTACCATAGCAATTTAAACTTCTCTTGCATGTGCGTTTCTCCATACGCGATGTTGCACCATCGCCACCCAACCATAGGCACCTACTCGTGACACCCCCAAGCATAACATATACATCCTGGGAAACCCTTCTACACAAGGGGAGAAAACCAAACAACCTTCTTATAGAGAATATCCTTGCCAAGACAAAATAACCAAGAACAAGCTCTATCCACTAGAGCAAACCACAAAGAAGATAACCCAGCAACATAGATGCAACACACCCTGGCCAGAGTGCTAAGGTATCTAGCCTCCACTAGCGCACCACCAAGAGATAACCAACAATACAGTTGCAGCTAACTCTAGCCAGAGCGCTAGAGTGGTTGACCTTCACCATGCGCATCACAAAAGACAACCTCGAGCGAGAGGTATGAGGAAACCCTAACCAAGATGCGCCCTACTTCCTTCCTTCTGCAATTGCATCTCTCCACCAAACTTGCACTATATCTCCATAAGAGTGTGCCAAATGAGGAAGCCGTCACTCTTATTTATACTAATCTATCCAATGACTTTTCTAGCAAGGCTGACATGACTTTCTGGAAAATATATTTTTTGTTTATCTTTTTTTCTTCTGGAGCCGACTTTACTTCTGGAGCATTATAATTCTTCTTTATTATTTTATGTGAGGCCGACTTCTCTTCTGGGATCTTCTTTGATTTCCAATGGTTTTCCTTTAACATCTTGGCAACTTCATCTATAAGAAAGGTTATCCCGGAGGTGAATACCCCCCACATCTACCAAAAACATTAACAGTTAGTACCATAAATAAGAGGTTATGTCACATGGTTAGAGTTTGAGTTCGAGTTTGGCAAGGATTAGGTTCGATTCGGGTTTGAATTATCCAATGAGGTTCAATGAGATTCGGCTTCAGGTTCGACTATATACATTTCTCAAAATATATAATTATATATAATATAATATATAATATTAATATAATATAATTTATTAATATATAATATTATATTAATATTATATAATATATATTATATATAATATAATATTATATATTAATATATTATAATATAATAGTGGGTTTCACTTAGCGGGTATATTAACGACCCATGGGTATAAGTCAGAAGCAGGTATATTAGCGGCCCATCGGTATAAGTCGGAAGCGCCCCGCGGGTACAAGTTAGAAGAGAAACGCAGATGAGGTTTGGTTTCAAGTATAGTTTAGCAGGTATAAGTTAGAACAGAAACTCGTAACTTGCCTACAATTTCAGACCTGTAACCTATATTAGTATATACATAACCTATCTACGATTCTAGACTCGTAACCCAAATCCATAAGATTTTAGACCCGTAACCTTGACCCATGCGTTGTAACCTGATCGTCGTAACCGAACCTAATCAAACTTAAACAAACTTGAATGAATTTTTTGGGGTTTTTTTAGATTCGTCAAATTTCAAACCTCAAGGTTCAAGTCCAGCAAACCTTGTCACTTAGATAACAAGAGGCATGTATTATGTTCCCTTTATTAATGACTTCTCTCGCGGACTTTGATCTACTTCTTAAAGACAAAGGATGAGGTCTTTAGCAGTTTTCAGGAGTTCAAAGCTCTCGTTGAAAACCAGACAAGGAAGTAGATCAAAGTCTTGAGATGGGACAATGGGGGAGAGTATACCTCCAAGGAGTTCAAGGGTTTCTGAAAGAAAGTAGGAATCAAGAGGGAGCTAACAGTTCTATATAACCCATAGCAGAATAGGATTGTAGAGAGGAAGAATCGATCTATCATAGGGGCTACTAAGGCCATGATACATACCAGGACTTGCCCATGTTTCTTTGGGGAAAAGCATGTAACGCATTAGACTACATCCAAAATCGATGTCCTCGTAATATATTGGAGGACAAGACACCAAAGGAGGCATTCAGTAGTATGAATCCAAAAGTGAGTCATTTTCGCATCTTTGGTTGTCCAGTCTATACCCATGTACCGGTAGAAAAGAGAACCAAATTGGAGCCCTCCAATGGGAAGGGTTTGTTTGTGGGTTACAGTGAGACTTCAACGGCTTACAGGATATATTCCAGAGCACAAGAAGACAATACTAAGCAAGGATGTTAAGTTTAAGGACGACTTTGCATCCAGGAAGCCTCATGAGCCTACTCCAATGGCAGAGGATGAAGAACAGAAAGCTCTGAAGGTTGAGTGGGGGTCACCAGTGATTTCCAAGGCTGTACATCAACCTTCAAGTGAACAGAGGGAGACAGGAACCCCTTCCACTTCTATCAAGAGACCTCGATGGTTCAGTTAGACATTGAGGGATGCTCAAGAGCATGTTGAGACTCCTAGGAGCACATTCAAGGAGAGCAGACCTTCGAAGAAGTTTCCAGACTTTATGGCATTGATGAGCAGCATTCTAGATTCTGAGCCCTCAACTTTTCAAGAGGCAACAGACTAACAAGTATGGTGGGATGCCATGGTGGAGAAGTACACCTCCATCATGAAGAATGATGTTTTGGACATAATGCCAAGACTAGAGGGAAAGTCAGTAGTGAGTTCCAGGTGGCTCTACAAGATCAAGCATGCTGCAAATAGCAAAATTGAGAAGTTCAAAGCAAGGTTTGTGGCGAGAGGGTTCTCACAGAGAGAGGGAGTGGACTATCAAAAGACATTTGCTCCAATCACCAAATACACTTCCAATAGAGCAGTTATGTCTTTGGTTTATTTTAAGGTACGGAGGATACATCAGATGGATGTGAAAACAACTTTCCTTAATGGGATCATTGAGGAAGAAGTGTCCATAGAGCAGCCTTAGGGTTTTGAGGTAAGTGGGAAGGAGTCCCATGTGTGCAGGCTTAAGAAAGCCTTGTATGGACTCAAGCAAGCACCAAGATCATGGTATTTCAGGATTGATGGATATTTGCAAAGTATGGACTTCACCAAAAGTGAAGCAAATCCCAACTTATATTATATATTTGCTCGAATTGATCTGCTCATTTTGGTGTTGTATGTAGCTGACTTGTTTCTGACAGGTGCAGACAAGCTCATTACAGAGTGCAAAGCAAACATGGGAGTTGAGTTTAAGATGAAGGACATCGGCATGATACATTACTTCTTGGGATTAGAGGTTTGGCAAAGACCAAGGGAGATTGTATGTAGTTTAGATCCTGAAGAGGTTTAAGATGAAGGACCACAAACCTATGGCCACACCCATGAAGGTGATAATTTCATATTCAAATAGGTGGATACCACGTTGTACAGAAAGTTGATAGCTTCATTGATGTATTTAGTCAACACTAGGTCAGATATACGTTTTGCAGTGAACACCTTGAGTAAATTCATTGTGGAGCCAAAGGTATGAGCATTGGGTAGCAGCAAAATATGTGCTCAAGTATTTGAGGGGCACAGTGGAGTATGGTCTAAGATATCTTAGAGATGGTAAAGTTAAGTTGCAAGGGTATACAAACTCAGATTGGGAAAGTAGTGCAGTAGACAGGAAGAGCACATCAGGGTGTTGCTTTAGCTTGCGATCAGCAATGATATCCTAGTTCAACGGCAAGCAGACTTTCGTTGCACTTAGCTCAGTAGAAGCAGAATACATTACAGCCAGTACGACTAGTTGTGAGGCCATTTGCCTTCGCAAGTTACCTGCAGAATTGTTTGATCGGGAGTTGGAACCCACGATCATGTACTGTGATAATTAGAGTTGTATCAAACTCTCTGAGAATCCAAAGTTTCATGACAGGTTCAAGCATATAGAGATCAGATATCACTCCACACGAGACAAGGTTCAGAAGGGAGTAGTGTAGCTTTAGTATATTCCCACGTATCAACAAGTAGTTGATATTCTAACCAAGCCCTTGGCAAAAGGGAAGTTTGAGGCATTTGGTGAGGACTGGTGCAAAATCCCTTCCTCATTAAGAGGCAGTGTTGAGAATAATAGCTCTGACGAGAACTTCCACACAGGTTCCATGTGAACATGCAAGAAGCGATTCGAGATATTTTCGAAGAGTAATTATATTTTTGAAAAATAATTCTATTTTTGAAAAGTAATTCTATTTTCGAAAAGTGGTTCTATTTTCGAAAAAGTAATTTCTATTTTGTAATTCACTTTAGTTAAAAAGTAATACTCTTATTTTTAGTAGACGAGTCTAAGAAGTGTATTTCATGCATGCATGACTTGGACTAAGAGTAATCTCAAAAATAGATTAGGGTTTTGGTCTCAACTAAAACTATAAAGACAAGTCAAGATAGATAGTTCAAAGACAAAAGAACATTTGAGCAGTTGACCAAGTTGAGCGACAGAGAGGGAGAGAGAGCAGACAGCCAATTTTCGACAACACGCGGTCCCGTGCATCAGTCTGTACAACAGTTTCGTGCGGAATAATTTTGTGCAGTCGTACAGAAGTTTGTATAGTTGTACTGACAGTACTGTACGAATTTGTAAAATCGTACGAGCAGAGCCATACCAACGTTTGTACAATCCGTATGGACAGGTTAAATAGTCGTACAAGAAGTCGTACTTCCCTAGCAAGTTGCTCCGCTCAGTTTGAGGTGTTTTTGGTATCCATGTAGTGTTGTTTTTTGGGCAGCTTGTGGAAGTTTCCTTGTAAGTTGTTCGAAGGAATGATAGCTAGTTTTGAAGTAGTAATTACCTATGTTGTGGGAAATTAATTTTTATGCTACCGTTGTTTGATTTCCAGCTATTGTGTGATCATTCCTATGGTCTAAAATTTATCTCTGCATTTATTAAATTCGGCAATCTACTTGCTTAATAGAGATCATCAGGACTCTAGTCACCTAGGGCTTGGGATTTTTCACAAAAAGGAAATTTAGTCATACGGATAATGGGAAATCCCCCAACCAACCAAATCAACCTACCTACCTTGTTTATCATGCAATTTATGTATCCCTGTTTTGTATTTGTTTAAAAGTTATTTTTGGAATATGCTAGTGTTAGAATTTAAGGGCAATCATATACACTAGCTAGGAATAGAAATAATCTTATTTATTTTCTAAACATTTTCTACTGTAATTATGGATCAGCAACACATTTAAAAATTTTGATGTAAAATCTAATAGCAGAAATCATAACATAAATCTGAGAATTACCTTAGCCAAACAAAGAACAAATTCACTTGATATGTTGATGTTATCCTCTTAGATGTATGCTCAGAAAATCTTTAAGGGATCATTGATCAAACCCTCAGGGTAGATCTCATCATGATCCTTAGAACAAAATTGCCAAGAAGAACCTTTAAGGGTAGTGGACCAGAAAACAGCAAGAGACCATGCCATTGTCAAGTAATAGGGCCGAATGCAAAGCTCTTGTTCAAACTAGGGCTGGAAAGAAAAACCCAAGCGACCTTAACTCTTATAGTCCACAAAAAGACTTTTACAGCAGTTCCAGAACAGTGGCAACACACATAGCGCAGCAAGACAGTCACCAGCAAAACATGGTTGTACCAGCAAGAGTAGTTTGTACCAGCAAGAGAACCAGCAAGAGAAACACCTAACAACAAAGGCGGCATCAGCAATAGCAACTAGAGACTTCAAACAACAACCAGAGAGAGGCTTGTGTCTGGCTAAAAAGGACCCTTAGGGTCAGCGGCAATAGGAGACTAGAGAGGGTAAGCCCACGGTGGCTAAGCAAACCTTAACACATCAAAAATCTATCATAGAGGGGACCACAGAAACCTCGGACCAAAAACTTGGCTAGGAGAGAGATTTAGTGTAATGAGTGAGGATAGATCACCCTAATTTATAGTTTTGGTGGGTAAGTTAGGGCTAGTTTATTTAGTCCTAACTTTAGGGTTAGGTTTAAACCCTAATAATTAAATAAATAAATAATTAAACAAATAATATTTTATAACATAAAATATTAATTGTTAAATCATAAAAGTCAACAAGGAGGTAACAAGTCAAGGAGAGGGGATCCAAAAACAAGGCAGCTAGATTTCTTTAGAAGAAGCAAAGAACCAAACCAAAACACACA
>ML784366.1:113516-163551 GCA_009831015.1 Picea engelmannii | reverse complement strand
AAATGGATGAAATGTGAAATAGAATGAGAGAAATGGGAGTGAAAGAGTGTTTAGTAGTCTTAGCTAACCCTAGGCTACCTTTCCCATGAGTCATTTCTCTAAAAAAAACAAAAAAAAACCAAAAAATGACCAATTTCATCCTCCTCACGCGCGCGGGCTTATGGAGCGTTTTTTTCCCTTGGGAGCGCTCAGGGAGCGTCCAGGGAGCGAACGCTCCCTGGACGCTCCCTGAGCGCTCCCTCAAAAACCAAGGAGCGTTGTTTTTTATGAGAAAGCGCGCTCCCTAAAAACGGTCCCGAAGGGGAGCGTTCAGGGAGCGCACTTGGGAGCGCACTCCCTGAACGCTCCCCTTTGGAGCGCGATTCGGGAGCGGGTTCAGGGGGGGTAGGGCGCTCCCCCGCAGCCTTGGTCTGTACCACACGTGTGGTTTTCCTTCCTCAGCAAATAATCAGAAAATAGAATGTCCAGAAACCCTAGGCCAAATTTGTCAAAGTGAAGAATTTCCTTTACTGAAGCTTTCCCTCCCAATCTCTTGGCACAAGTGCTCACTCACTTATACCAACTCCATAATGTCACAATGAGATGTGATAAGTGTCTCCTCACATTGCCTCTCCTTTTATAGAAGTCTAATGAGTGAGTTTAGGAATCTCTTCTAAACTCGACATTAAATTAGAATTGTTTATTCCAACATGTGGGTGTGAAGCCCCAACCAAGCCCCAGCTCGATATATAAGGGTTTTTCACAAAATGAAAAATGCAATGTGAGTGCCAACAATGATTCCCACATGCCTGACACCGAGGCCAATGTGGGAAAAGCTCCCGATGCTACATAACATCAACATGGAGAATGGGGTGGCTTGTTTGTAATTGGAAGAACATTCAATGATTAATGAGTGGAGTTTTGGTCAAAACACCAATAATGAGGAAAAGGCCCACATTTTATGAAAAGGCCTGAAACTCACCTTGAGAAAAGGTATAACTAGTCTCCAATACAAAAAAGATTTGACATTAATCATACAAATAATGGAAATCGTCCAACCAGCCAAATTAGCTTTCCTACATTATGTTCTAAAAGTTCTTTTTGGAATATTCTAAGACATATTTTGGAAAAACAGAAACAAATATTATAGGGAATGTTCAACCATAGTTTGCATAAGTTTTATAACGAACTTTTACCTGCAAGGATAGTTAAGGCATGCACAAATTTAACAAGATTGGACAGCGAGAAAACCTTAGAGAGGCAGGAGGGACACTAGATTCTATAAGAACAATTGGATGAAAACAATATGGAATGCTAGCACATGAAAAATATGGGTGGAAAAGGAAACCTATATGTCAAAAGGGGGTGTTCTCTTGTTTTTGTTGTTTAAACATATTACACCAAAGCTGTGGGAAAAAAGTAATGTTTTTCTTCAAATTACATATATGCACAATTATGCTGTGCATGTTAGAAGAGGCATGCAGGCCAAGAAAGATAAGAGTGGAAGCGATACCTCTACCCAGGTTCGACCAGAAGCCCAAGAGCTCTGATATCACTTGTTACCACCTGGTATCTTAAAAGTTAAAGTGTCTATTAGGCAATGAATTTATAAAAATTATGATATTGAATTATTGGATGACTCAATTGTACATTAATTCGGGGGTATAAATACAAACATCATACCCCTTTATTAAGGGTCATGACCAATAATCATGTCTTTACAGAATAATACTGATAACATTATTATGATGTTATTATATTATATTAGATGTTTATATGTCAAAGGTATCGAAAATGTGTCTATGATGTTTACAATGTGTTTATATTTGCTATTATTGAGCTAAATTAGAATTTTTGTCAATGATAGTACCGATTACTTACTACATTTGATTTGTGTTTTCAAGTACCCATCGGGAATCATTACAGAAACCCAAATGTAAATTACTTTATCCATTAATGGAAAGGAAAATTGAACACCAAAATGGCCATTAAACATGAAAAACTGCACACTGAAATGTCTCATCCCCTGCCATCCCCTGAAAACTGGGGTGTCTATCCAGCCATCCCTGAACCTTGGCAAAAAAAACTGAAAATCCAAAACCATATTTTTAAAAGAAATTGATGGCACTTTGCCTAATGGTATAAAACTGTGGAAGAATGGATGTCAGACTGTGATGAATGGATGAATGTTATACTGTAACATGGAAGTTGAAAAGGACTTACCGTGCAACCCAAAGGCTTTGGGCAACCATCAAAGAACATCAAGGTTTTCAGTAATTTTTTTCCTGCCTGATCAGCGCTGCCATGCTCCTCCATGAACTTTTCAACGTGAAAGAACTCACAATGCCCCAATTTCGGTGCAGTCAGATTATCAACAGAAGGTACAATATGTGCCCCTGTGCAACGTGCTATACGCTCCAAAAGAGGCCTTTTGACATTCAATACCAAAGATATTTCTTTTTCCAACAAATACTCTTGTGCATAACGGGACACAGTTTTCTCAACCAGCAGCACATTAGGATGATGAGCTTCTATCTTTGTCACAGTCATTTGTAGATGTTCCTTTTCCTAAAATAAGAGAGCAAACACAATCAGCATGTAGAAATCTACAGTTCACATATATATGAAAAGACAAAAGCAAGATATAGAAATCAGCACATAGAAATCTACAGTTTGCAGATATATGATAAAACGAAAGCCAGATTAATATTACTTGTTGAAGCAGAGTATCAAGAGATGACAGCTGATTTGAGACTCGCTGATATTCTAAAGCTCCTCCAAGAAGCAGTAGTCGGGCATTCTTGTACTTTTTTGATGTCATCCGCCTATGTGCTACATTCTTCTTGCAAACAACTCCCTTAATCACCTCACTGTTAAAAAGGATCATAGTAGTTTAATACTAATTATGGAAATGCCAGCTTGGAACACATAATATTATGAGAGACACAAAGCAAGCAAATTAAGAGGAAAATGACTACAAATCTACCTTTCAGAAGGGTAACCGCATGCAATGCACTTGACCTTCACATACCCCCCAGGATCCATTCCTCCTCCCTTGCTAGTGTCTGGCTTGACGAGACTCGATGCTTGCCATGACATTGAGGTGACTATTTCTAGCCAGCTGTCCCTGTGATTCTCTTCACCTATAGGAACATCCTCTCCCTTGAGAAGTTGTGCCACAAGAGCCCTAAAGTGCCCATCTACTACAGATCTCATAGCCTTCCTATACTCCTCACTTGATCTCTCTTTACTCTTGTATTCACTGTCACTAAAGCTGCCGGTAGAACGCGGCAAACCCCAACCACCATCATCATCATCGTCTTCATCATCAAACACACCGGTCTCCTTTTCATCTTGTTCATCTTCTGGCTCAGGCGGAATCCATATATCCACAATTTTCTCTATGTCCACTGACTGCTCTACATCTGGACCCGGTGTCTCAAACATAGATGCTTCATCATGGCACTCATCAGCATTGTCTGTTCCCTCTGATTCTTCTCCAGACCTTTCTGGCACCCTTGAGTGTTGGCTTTCTTCCTGGTTACCAGTTTGTGAAGGGATATTCATTCCCTCAACATGCTCATCAGAGTTTTTGGTTTTACTACTCAACCCTGTTTCCAGGATCCCTGGGTTCACCGGATTTTGGGAGCTATAACCAACAGGATGAATCCCATTCAAATTATATCCAGGATCATGAACTAAGTTACAGTTGTCCTGAAAGTATACTTCTGTTTGTCTAGAAATCTGCCACTCAGGATCCTCAGGAATCTTACCATACTCATCATCCTCATCGTCACTCCTACAAAACATAGATGGCATAAATGCATCAAGTGAGTCTCCAAAAAGTTCTTAACAATCATCATTCAAAATTTCTGTCTGTTATTGATTTCTGAAATAATCAAGATTCCAGACATTTGCTTTTTCAGTAATTGTCACAATATTTACCAATCAATGGATTGCCACAAATACCATCACTTGAAGACCGCGTGCAGTTGACATAAGTTACCAGAATGGAAACAGGAAACGGAACGGGAAACAGTAACAGAATAAGAAACAGGGCTAGACGGCCTCAAGGGATATGAATCATGAATCGGAAATCTAAATTGATCAATATGTAGTTGTGGCAGTCATATTAATGTGGAAAGAAATCCTAAACAAGGGCTACCCCACTGCAGTTTTGTAAGCTTGCATTTAAAGAAGGCATCACAAGGACAACAACCACAGGAAATAGGGACCGACAAAGGACACAAGCACCTATGTGAAAAGTTATTACTGGAGTGACAGAGTATGCTACCGTATCAACCCAAGGACTTGCACCCCAAAGCCAGCTTCCTGATTGGCGAAGATTTTGGTAAATGTAATACTGGTTGAATAACCCATCTCTCACAATTGTTGTCAATGTGCTAATTTAATGTCATGAAGGGAATGGAAGCGAGAACTGGAACGGAAGTGGAACTAGAAACGGGACTTCTTGTCAAGTTTCTTGAAAAGCAGTTGACAGAATTTCAAAACATGGAGTTTGAGGAAAGTAAATGATACCATACCTGTTCGGGGGAGTTCCAAAAATACTGGCAGCAGATCCTCCGCCTTCCAGGATCGATGGAGAATTCGCGTTCCTTCCCGGATACGGTATATCTCGTTTCTTCTCAGGCATTCGCTCCAATCCGTCCACATCTTGAGTTGGATTACTAAGAGCAGAACTGTAAGCGACATGCTGATAAGGTACAGTTGAATAAGGCATGGCGCCAAAGACGTTAACGCCGCTATCGCTGCCGCTGGACTTACTACTGGATAAACTTGTAATAGAAGGCGAAGGACTGATCCCTGGAGACAACAATTGAGTGCCATCATATTGCGAAGCTGTCATCTGTTCCTCCCGTATCTTGAAACAATAGGTGCAAACCCTAATACGGTCCCCCTCTTCCTGATCATACTTCCGACCATCGACAACAGAAGCAGCAATTGTGTTCGCTGTGCACCTCCCGCAAAAAACCCGACCGCAAATCCGGCAATGGTGCCGCCGATTGAAGATCGTAAACTGCGACTCACAATCATAACAAACCCTGCAGCTCTGATCCGGCATCCAATAGTCCCTCGAAACGGTAGATGCTTCATCCATCTGAGGAATCCATGACCTCGCCTTGTTAATTACACCATATAGAGCGTCTTCCGTATTTTTCATCTACCATGAAAGCCCTGCTGTCATGATGAACCGCGCGTTTGCTTCCCCTAAAGCCCTGGTATCGAGTCACTATGCCATAAAACCCCGGATTTTCCCCCAATTTTGCACAGACCCTAGAAACCCTATCTAATTAATTTCTTGAATTCTGGAAACCTACTGAAAGATGACCAATTTCTTCAATTCGAAATACGATTGCCGTGGCACCTCGCAGTCTCCTGAAACGGACCGCATCAAGAACTCTGTTTTCGCGCAGGCACGGAGAAGGAGGAGCCTCGCGGTGTGAAAGACTCCGGACGGACGGACAAACGAACGGGCAAATAATGAGCATTACTTCCAAGACCGCACAGATGTCGGTAGGACGTTAGGACCCGAAAGGATGGAGAGGAGAAGGGAATCTGGGATGCCAAAAGTGGGGAAAGCGAGTCCAGGGGATTCGAACCCACGCAGCCGTGGGGCCTCGAGCGTTGCATGGAACCATGAATGAATAATAAGAAATGAATGATTGTGTAAAGGGAATCTGCACGCAAAGGCAACGTTTAAAAAAATAACAATAAATAAGAATATTACCGATATTTAAAAATTGAGAGAGTACGAAATATCGGAGCCCAGTAGGAGTCAACATCATTCATTAGATTTACATCTAATGTTTTAAAAATCTAGGCCAGAAACGACGCGGTTAGAGTTGGATGGATATTTGCTTCGTGGGCGATAACTGTGAGCTAACTATGGTATGGCCATGTCCCACTTGATTTCTTGTTGTTGGGCTTCCCTAACTCTGGTTAGAGTTAGTGTTTGTGATTTATTTTGAGTTTGACTCTGGTATAGTGAAGTTGTGTTCTAAATACATACGGTTGAAGAAGAAGAAGTAATTTTAATGTTAACAATAGTTTATGGGATAGATCATCTTATACACTGATTTCAGCAGTTTAGTCATTTTATTGTTCAGCTTGATGATGAGCTCTTCTAATTTCTTCATTGTCCATGCTATCTTTGAAAGCTTCACACTCTAAAATGAAATGTTTTTCTGTTTCCACTTTTCCGGAGGTGCAGAACACACACACATCTTTTCTTCCCAAACTTCTTTTGATATTTTCCAACACCCACTTTCACAACTAAGTTGATGTTGATGTGTTTTTTTTTCTCTCTATGATAATTTGTGTCAACTAGATTTAAGTGTTTTTTCATTTTTTTTTATGTCAATAAGATTTAATTTATTTAGTTTTTTAATATTTATGTTAAGTTAAATTTAATTAAGTTTTTCGCTTAAATTTTTTAACAATTATTTTGAATTAGATCATTTTGTATGATATAGATTTTTTAAGATATTAAAATGGAAAGGTATTTATTATTAAATTTATTTAGGTTTTTTACATTTTGTTCCGATATTATATTTGACTTTTTTTTAATAATATTTATGCTAATTAAATTTAATTAAGTATTTTTAGCATTTATATCAAGTTAGATTTAATTAATTTTTTCACATTAATTAGATTTAATTAAATATTTTTAAGAGCATATTTTAAATTTTCCATTTTATATAATATGATTTTTTAACTAAGATATTAAGATTGAAATGTATCTATTATATCAAATTTATTTAGATTTTTCATTTGATTTAATTTTTTTTATTTAGATTTTGCATTTATTTATTTTTTTTATTTAGATTTTGAATTTGATTTAATTTTTTTAAACATGTGCCACACAAAATTATACATAAATTTTTTTGGTTATTGAGTTTTTTTTAGGTGAAATAATTTGAGCATATTTGGTGCACAATCATTTGTGTTAGCCTCATTTAACCAAGGTACCCTTCGTTCCTAATTCTTCTTATGAAGTTAAAGGTGGTGCTCCTTACAAGTTCTAAGTAGCAATGCACTTGCATCATCAAAAACAATGAGCATAGACCACACCATGTATGTCAAGTTCAAAATCATTTACAAAGAGACAATAACTCGCATGAACACTTGGAATATCAACTATCACCAACAATGATATGAAACCCAACCCCTATCTTACAAGTGCATCAACAATATCACACGGTAGATAGAGAAGAAAAACAATGACACCATCTACAATGACAAAGCTAAACCACTTTTAGCAACCAAATGAACATTCTTGTAATCACATGTGCTTATGTATATACTATTGTGAAGCATAGAGCCCCAAGGGTTAAGTCAATGGGTTGGACCATTTACCAAGAGCATGTTGTTGACATGGATGTCATGAGTTCCAACCAAGACGAATCTTTCAAGGCTACTATCCACTCTTGCAGTTAACAGTTGACACCATCCTCCATTTAAATATTCTAGGGAAGAGGGAAGAATCCCACAAATTGTTGTAACACCTTGTTTTCCCCAAAACACGTAATTATGTTAAGACTTCATATGATTATGTTTATGAAGCATGTAATTGTGTTTTAATTAATGAAAACACCAAACAATTGATTGAGAGGGAACAGCCTTAAAAGTACTAGCCATGATACACAAGTGGGAAACGGTGAAGCATGAATTGATTGAGTGGTGGGGTAAGGTGGAGCTAGGATGTTTTTATGAAGAAAACATGAAGCTTGTTTAACGAGCCAACTTATGCTTGTAAGGCATAAACATACACCAACCAGCATACCAGACATGTATGGAACCATGTGACCAATTATGGAGGTCAGATCAATGGTTGATGTAGTTAGTAACTATTGGCAATTTGGTCTTTGACGAAGGCAAGGGCTAGCTAAAGTAACCTAACGCGGAGGACACCATGGAATTACCCCTTCAAGATTGGGACTGCAAGCAGCAGGTGACATCTGCAGGAAGTCATGAGAATCCCAAGAGGATTGGAGGAAGAAGAGGCCAAAGGTGGAAAAACACCACCAGACTAGACACCCGTCAAGGAGAGAGATGCATTGTAATGTCCCCTTCCAAGTAACAGAGGTCTTCAGAGACTTAGTAGTCTAGTTGTTCCCTCTAGACTATAGTCTCGATAAAATAAAGGGGAACTAAGAGGCAAAAAGGAGTCACTAAGGTGTTAAAGTAAATTATTAAAGTGACTTTAGCAAAAAAGGAAAATAAAAGATAATTGGCTAAGTTGGGAAAATAAAGGTGAATGACCTTAGAAGCCAATTAAATCAATTAAGTGAAAATTAGAATTGGAGGTAGAAAAGGAGAGGAAGGTGTCTCACTCCTCGTTCTTGATCATTTTGTCTTTTGCACTTGTGAGCTTGAGAGCTTGGGTGTTTGAGGGTTTTGTCTCACTAAACCCTAGAGTTTAGCAAGGAGGTGAAAGATTCCTCCGTTCCTTATCCAAGCTTTGGTCAAGGTGGTGAAAGATACCACCCTCACCATTCTACTTAGTTTCATATCCATTCCAGAAGTGTATCGTGGGAGCGGGGAGCAACATTGGGAGTTTTCTACAAGTTGGGCGCACTGTTGGAGTAAAGGGAATTTGATTTGGCTTGGAGGTTGAAGATCTTAGACAAATCTTGTTCTAGAAGGGTTCACCATCACCATAGCACCTTTTCTCATCAGTTCTTGAAGGGTTTTCTCTACATATTTGTTATTTCTCTTGGTTGATCGAATTTCTAAAAGAGGGCACATCTTCTCTTGGAGGTGCAGTGAGTTGAAGGGTTGGATCTCACATTTTGGCTCGAGGATCTCATCATATGTGTCCTACAAGCCTAGATCTAAATATCTACAACCATAACCAAGAGTTTGGAGCCCATATTTCAAGAGGCTGAAATTCCTAGGGGGGTCTCTACAACCAGGTGGTGCGCAACTCAACTAGTTTTGGGGTACCAAATCGAAAAAGGGAAAGAAATTGATCTTGTTCAGATTTGCATGTTGCCAATTGGAGGTCTTGGATTATTCACAATTCTCTTTTGTTGTATCTTAGAGGCATATTCAGCCATAGCTTCTATATTTTTGTTATATTCTTCCGGATCTATATATCTCTTGTATGGAGGTCGGCTTACTAAATAAATAAAGGTAAGATCTGAAGATTTTGGCTATTCTATTGTGTCTCTCTTGTTGTGCCATCTATAAGCTATAAAACACATGAAAGCATCTCCAGCACAACTCTGGGAAAACAATCTGCAAAAAACTTCAACAACAACACAAACAAACAAACATTAAACCCTTAAGTTCCTAGCAATCTTGTGTGGGAACATTACACACACACACACACACAGGAAAACAATTAGTCACTAAGAGTGGCATCAAAAGAACATATCATGCAGCGAACAAGGAGAACACTTTGAGAAAGAGTACAGGAGTGACGAGTTCCTAGGAAAGAGCGCATAGAACAAAAGTGTTCATTGGTGCAAACTGAAGGAGAGAAGAGAGTGGAGAGCTTTCCTTGAAGAAAATAGGAAGCTTGTCCAACTTATTGATGATCACCCTAAAACAGAGAAGGCCCAGATCCAGACTGGAGCAATAGAGGGCCACAACTTGGTACTTACTGGAAAGAAATCGACACTAGTAAGGGGAGGTCGCCAAGGGATTGTATAGCAGAGAAGGGGCTCCCTTGTGCAAAGGAAATCCAATTGATAAACTACATGATAAACCCATAGAGACCCTGAGCTAAGTGGGAAGGGCACAACTTTTGTTGTTGTTAGAGGAGGAAGGAGAGTAACCTTCCTGGATCATCCTAAGCTTGGAAACCAGCTGAATCATTCCCCTTGTGGTATCATGGCTTCGCACGGGGGGTGGCGTATTGTAGGAAGGCACTCTATAGTATGGCCCAAGGTTGGTAGGAAAGGCACCCCCTCTTGGTTAGTTGGTTGTGGACATTTCCATGTTCAGATAAGTATTTAACTTGGTATGTTAACTGTGTATGAATGATGTAATTATGTAATTGTTTTATCTAAATGGGACATGGGAATGCTTTTAATCAATGAATGGAATCCCTAAGTAATTGGGATATGCTTGTTGTTGACATTGTTTACTCTACTAAACTGTGAATCGCTAAGAATCTTATAAACTTGAGAGGAAAGTTTGCAAGATATGGACAAAAACATCATTTACCTGGCGATGCGAATGTCCATATGTCTGAGAGGTCCCTACGAGAAATTAAGGGCCTTAAGTCTCGAGGAAGTCTCGATATTTATGTGGAAAGCTTGCAAGATATGCAAGAAGCTTATCTTTGAAAAAGTTAAAAGGTCTTTGATGGTTTTAGAGCAGTTTTCTAACTCTTGAATATCTGGCCAGAGCCTTGAAGAATCTCAAAAATTTGGCTAAGCCCCTAAGTCAGAAATTAACTAGTGAAGAAACCTTATGTTTAGTCCAGAGATTTTACATTCGTCGATCCGACAGGGCAAGTAGATCTCAGCCCTTTGTCATGAAAGGCATCGTCGTCAAGAATGATCAAGTGCCGGAACTTATGTGAAGTCCAATGACGACAATGAGGTTCTAGAGACGAGACAAAGACCATTGATTCATCGGGAGTGATATCAACGAGATCTGGACCGTTGGTGTCAGATGCATTGTCGTCAAGGTATAGCAGGATGGTAAATTGAGTGATGAGCCCAGAGAAGTGTCAATGATGATGAAGGCTCGAGGATAGACGAGAGTTGTTGATCGACATATAGGCGAGAGTTGATCTATGTCATAGATTGTCGTGGGCCTCATTTAAGTGATAAAGGGGATGATGACGTCATGTGACGCGGTGTGTTGACATGGCAAGCAATATATCTCTAGGGGTGACATGTGTCACCAACAGAATGATCGATGGATGTCAGTGGTCCCTGGGGGGAACTTGAAACCCTTAGGTCTTCAACTTTTATCTAGACCATCAGATCTAGATGTCATCAAATCTCAGTCATTCGTCGAAGGATGTCGAGCACGGGTCTAGAAGTGGGGATAGGAGCATGTGTCGCCGACGACAAGATCTCAAGGTTAAACGATAATCATTGGTTGGTAGGGAGGTGAGATGAAATATCATTCATTGATGAGTGTAGGTTCCACCTAGTCCACCTCATAAAAACCTCAGAGAACGAAAGTTAACAACCGTGCGAGTTGGAGGAACCGATACTATCGGAGCCGTTGAAGGTCTGATTTGAGAGTCGTTGGATTTGGGAGTAGTATGATGGGAGAATCGTTGTTGAAATTGTTGGTTGGGGTGACCTAGAACTCCCAAGGAGTAAAACCCCAATGACGACGATGAAAGGTTTCATGGAAGTTGGAACTAATGAGTAGTGAGTAAGGGCAGATGTCGCATTGGTGCCACATCGAATGGTACGAGTGGTAGGAAGCCACGTGACAGTAAGGTGGATTTTTTTGGTGAGAGCTTGGAAACTTCAGGAGGCCGTAATTTTAGATCTAAAGGTCAGATTTGGGCCTGGTCATAGTCGTTGGAAAGCTTTAGGTGATCATAATTCATCTATGGTCCTTAGAAACATATAAGAGTTGAGTTGAGAAAGAGAAATCTTAACATCCCACCATCCTAAGAGGGGGTTAGGGGCTCGGGTGTGTTACAATTGTCTCCATAAAAATAAAAATAATAATAATAAAATATATGTACAATATGAAGCATGAGGCATAAAGCAAGTTAGCAAAGAGATAATCATTCTCTCTATTATCTCATGTTCTCACTCACATAGCATTGTACAAAACATTCACATGTGATATGAACATTGTGTGAAAAAAAAGAGTAAACTACGTACACAGTTTTTCACTCTCACTAGTACACACAACTTTCCAAAAAAATACGAAGTTATTACATAAGTTATCTGTTTTGGGTTTTCTTCGGTGGGGATTTACATAAATCTACACAAAGATGGATATGTAATGTATCAATTCTCCCAGTGATGGGTCTAATATCCAAAATGGTTATCAATACCATCACGCTAGTCTACTTGAAAAAATTCCTTATACAATGCAACGATCTATGCGTATGCTTAATCATCAAGTGGAATTGTTATGGATCTTTCATCCACTAGTGTTGGCACGTGTTTGACAATATATTTTGTTCCCAGTAGACCACAAAGTTGTCATAAATTAAAAAAATAAATATTATATCAAGCAATTGTGAAAATCCACATTTTATCACTGTGAACATTGTTACACTATAATTTTGTTTTACAAATGTCTATTTATTATTTGCTTCATTTTTATTCATGATTTGGCTTACAACCTATTCAAACCAAATTATTTACGTTGACTTTTAATTTGCATCTTAGAATTAAAGCATTAAATATTGCTTATATTATAATCTAATAAGATTTTGTTGTAGCAACACGTAATTGTTACTTATGTTTCAGTTAGTGATTATGTTTTAGATATTAAATAATTCTCTTTTTCTTTCTTCGATTTGTTGAATCATTTTTAAACATTGAACTTATTTATAATATCATTGTTTAATGGCTAACAACATTAAATACTCCTTATAGAAGAAATCACTCTATAAGTCATGTTTATTAGAAGAATCAATATCCAATATATATCAATACAATGATACCCATGTGTATTTATATTTCTTCTCATGAGTATTCCTAGGGGTTTATGTCAACTACCCCTTATTATTATATTATTTCATTTTAAGTATCTAGTGGGCTTATTCCATGATTATGGCCACATTAGGTTCAACGTCCCATTGGGTACCTCCCTAGGTATCCCATATTATCCTCCATAGATACATTACACTCTTATGGAGTGATTCCTTTCATCATAAGTATTTGATGGTGTTACCTTAACTTAAGAGTTATTTCTACATTCTTATCTTTATTATTATGTGAAACACATTTGATATTTCCAAAGTTAAGGGCTATCTTCTCTTTACCAAAGTTTATTGCAAGTGGTATTAGAGCTCTTTCTTGGGCAAAAAAAAGTGGACGCATTTTTTCTTTTTCCATATTTTTGAAGGAAAAAATAGGATGGCCACATTCAAATCCATTTCTGAAACTTTCTATACAAATTTGAAGAAACCAACTATGTATCTAAGTTCCCCTCGAAAAAATACCCAAGTCCAAAAAAAATGGTCCAAATTGAAGTTTGGGAAGTGGAGTTATTATTGATTTAAAATCAGTGGTTGAAGGTTTTTTTTTCTAATGACGGTCACATGGATTGCAAATCAAATATCTTTTTGATAGAGTGCCAAAATTTTGGTCAAAATAATGCTAGTGGATGCAAAATAACCATGGCATTTCATATTTGTTGTCATAAGAGAGATTCCAAAAAATATTTAGGGAGCTACGATCATTTTAAATTTATTGCCTCAAAAACCTGACCGCATAAAGGAGCTCCTTTGAAAAGTAAGCGGCTTTCTTCAAAACCCTAGTTATATTTTCAAAGATGTTGTTTACAGGAAAAATGATGGCCCTAATATTCAGAATACATAATTTGAATGAAGTCATTATGGCCAATAGGTTGGAGCTCTTTTATACCCGTGAATTTAAAAGAAGAAGTTGGCATATGGTGGAAGTTGCTTAATTATGGCAAGATAAAGGGATTGTCAAATGGAACACGTGAATCAATATTTTCATACAAGTGGTCTCATGTTGTGAAGAAGGATAGAGAAAATGCCAAGGGTTCATTTTTATGTGTCAACTTCCTATTATAGGTTCATGAATGTATTCAACGGAGAAATGTTATTATTTCTATAAACCCTAATTGCAAGCATAATTTCATCAAATGTTGACTTGGCTAAAAGATTGAAAGTTCACACAAAACATATTCAAAACACACATGTTGTGGGTGAGAATGTTCAATTTTTTAAAGATTTGAAGATTGTAATGGATAAATATGTGTTCATTAAGATTTTCTTTCTATAGATATGGATGATGTGGATATTGTTTTGGGATATCCTTGGATGGACTCAATTGGTACAATTAATATTAACAAGCAAAACAAGTTTTTGAAGCTTTGGTAGAAGAAAAATAAAATTACATTATAGGATATTTCTCTTACTAAACAAGAAGGGTTCAAGGGGGCATATGAAGAAGTCCTTGCAAGTGAATTGATTGCAATACCTAATGACACATCGAATGAATAGTCCAAGGTTGACTCAAATGAAGAGCCTACAAAAGCCCATGAAGAAAATCCCCAAGAAGGTCACAAAGAAGAAGAAGAAGCTAAGAATCTAAATTACTCAAAGAAACCACATGTTGAAGACTTAAAGAATGAAGAATCAATAGCTAAGATTGTTGTATATCGCCATTCACACCACCCAAAGAAACAATAGTCGTCAAGGAAAGGGTGTGAGCATCAACAAACATACTATGGATCAACATGGAACCAGAAAGACACATGGAGGACTAAAAGCAATGCATCAAGATATTAGAGTAGCACATCAAAGACATGTAACCCAAGGAGAAACCAAAATCAAGATCGAGGAGGAAAGGCCACAATTGGACCCCATGTCCACATCTCACTAGGATGGATGGATTCTCATGCATGTTACTAGTTAACTACATTCCTTACCAAGTCATATTCTATGGCTCTTCTCATGTTTTGAGGATGAAATATGCAAAGAGGGATGGAACGTAATGTATCAAAGGAGGATGATATGGGGTATCTAGGGAGGTACCCAAGGGGATAATGAATGTGATGTGGCCATAATCATGGAATATGCCCACTAGGTAGTTAAGAGGAACTAATATAATAATAAGGGGTAATTGGCATAGACCCCTAGGAATACTCACGAGAAAGTATAAATATACATGAGTATCATTGTATTGAGATATATTGGATGTTGATTCTTATAACAAACATGATTTGTGGAGTGATTCCTTCTATAACGAGTATTTGATGATGTTACCTTACTTTAAAGGTTATTTTTACATTCTTGTATTTATTATTATGAGAAATACATTTAATATTTATGAAATTAAGAATTAATTATTATCTACCAAAATATACTACAAATACGATTATAAATGATAAATGGTCTACTCGAAAAAAATCCAAAATACAAATACGATTATAAATGATAAATGGTCTACTCGAAAAAAATCCAAAATCCATTATACAATGGAATGATTTATGCTTATGCTTAATTATCAAGTGAAATTGGAATTGTTATAGATATTTCATCCACTAGTGATGACACATGTTTTACAATATGTTTTATTTCTTGTACACCACAAAGTTATCACATATTAAAAAATTAAATATTATATAAGCATTTACGAAAATCCACATTTTATGACTATAAACAATGTTACATTCTAATTTTGTTTTACAAATAATTATTTATCATTTGCTTTTTTTTTTATTCATAGTTTGGCATTCATACCTTAATCAACAAGTTATTTAAGTTGATTTTTTTATTTACATCCTACCATTAGAGCATTAAATATTGCTTATATGATAATCTATTAAGATTTTTGTTACAATGACACTTAATTGTTTCTCATGTTTGAGCTAGTGGTTACGTTGGATCTTAAATATTAGTTAATTCTCTCAACTAATTCTCTTTCTTTTATTCTTCAATTTTATTGTTTAATCTTTGGATACAAAACTATAAACAATAATGAATTTTACAAGATTCTTAACAAAATATTGATTAGTTGGATTAGTGGTTAAAACAAGTATGTTATATATTTATATTAAATTTAAAGTGATTTATGTTTCATAGTGATTTTAAATAGTGATTTTTTTAAACAATTAAAATCAATTATGAATCTTAAATTATTTGAAAAAATAAATAGTCTACATTTACAATTTTTTTTTTTTACTAAAATAAAAATAATATATTATATCAAAAGATTATAGCTAGGCTAACAATAATATACACGAGTCTGTTCCAAAAAAATTCTAGCTTAAATAAACAATTATTTGAAGTTACAAAAAAAAGTTTACAATGGACTATATAGTAAATGTTTCAAGTTGTCCTACAAGTTGAAGTTCACAATAGACTACATAGTAAATGTTTCAAGTTGTCTTGCAAGTTGAAGTTCACCATAGACTATATAGTAAATGTTTCAAGTTGTCGTGCAAGTTGATTGTTTGAGAAAAACACCTAATAGCCCAATAACACAGAAAAAAAACATAAAGTCTAACAAAATGCATGGTGACTATTTGCTTCCACCTAGCTGACGTTTGAAAGATGAGAGTTTTGTTGCTCGATGTCCTTAGTTCCTTCTATTTGTGAATTGTTTCATCTCCCTCGAGTTTAGTGTGAGAATTTACTGATACCTTGTTGTTTGAGGTTGTATATAAAGTGTCTTTGTGGAGGTTGAGAGCCAAATTTCGTAGCATATTGCATTATGTTTCTAAAATATCAAACATTTGCTTTTATTGAACTGGTAAGCTCATAATGGTTGCATGTTAGGATACACAGTGATGCTCATTCTCGTGCACTCTGGAAGTCAAAAAGAACAGTGAGCTTCTGTTTGACTGAATGCAATCCTCATGTCTTCTTAGAATTCTTCGAAACTTGAAAACATCTATATTATCCATGCTTGGAATCCTTGCAAATTGAACCAAGACATGGATGTTTGAACCAATATGGGAGACTAGAGGAATAGAGAAGTTGTCACTAGGCACCCTATTTACCCACGGGAGCTCAAAATCTAAATTGAGGTCGAAACTCGAATTTTCCCCATGAAGGGCAATCCTAGAAAGGAGCATATAGAACAGGATAACCAAGCATATACAAGGACAAAAACCATATTTTGAATACACTTCCCTAGAGAGAGAGTTCTTCAAAGGTTCATCAAACATTTGACCAACAATCTCCACACATTCCATTGAAACTCTTCCCAATTTGAAATAAAATGACCGACATGCAACCCATATGTAGAGGAAGCTCTTATTAAGTGGTCGAATACTCATGAATGCCAACCAAATTTACACCCAATTTTGGACCACTACCTCTCTATTATCCTAAAAGTCGACGGTGATCCAAACCACTGCATTCAATAAACGAAGCCAAGGTAGAGGTTCACATGCGTTGAGGGATATGGCTTGTCCTCGATGTTCCCATCCCAATGTCACAAGGATAATGTGTGAGGATTTGAATCACGCAAAGATCAAATGGTAAATGGAAAGTCCTTCCACCCCAAACCTTAGGGGATAGAGAGTTGAGCATACTCTCCAGTTTTTAAATACACTCCTAGGCTAAGCTCGGAGGTTTTCATAGCCCAATGGTCTGCTTCAACATCTAATTCTCAACTAACATGGAAATAAGAGATTTTAGGAAAAGCACTACCTTCCCTTTTCAGTCATGCAATGATGATTGCTAGTTTACTACTCAGTTGAGAGGATTTCTCAAACATTGCTTTAATGACCATCGATGAATCTCCAATAATTGATAATGCTCTAACATTAGCTTCTTTGGCTAGAAAGAAACTACACAAAAATACATACGCTTCTATATAGTTATCTCTAAGTTGATCAAATCCCCAAGTAAATACATCTATTATTTTTCCTCCAAAATTATAAAACTCACCCCACACCTACCACACCTTTACATCTATAATTTTTTAATAAAATATAGATTTTTTTTAAAATAAACAAGCTACTACTACAACTTTACAAAATAATTGTTTTTTCCCATATGTTATAACTTACTTACATTTGGACTACTCCCAAATTAAAAAAGGGCATTTGACACACATTGATAATAAAAGTAATTGTGTAATAAAATTACTCCGCCATAATAATAAAAACCATCTTGTAAAAGAAAATTACCTAACATCCACAAATTAACACATGTTTAAAAAAAACTCAACGTGCACTAGGATTTTGTCCGATCATATGCTTTCCTTATGATTTATAATTATCGAGTGAATGGAAAAAATGATTTATCTCAATAGCCATAGCCATTTAAGTGAACCCAAGCTAGTTGCACGTTTTAGCTTTGACCAAATCTACATGCAAGAGTTATAACTAGCACAATCGCTAACTCACGGTTGGTGAACGTTGAAAGGCGGCGTACGGTTGTTAAATTTTTGATTCGATATTGTTAGTGATGCCAGTACAGAAACGCGGTCACCTTAATACCTTAATAATTTTTAATCAAGTAGATGTGGCAATAAGTTAGTAAACACATTAATTTTTAAACATGATTAGGTAAATTTAAAAAAGTAAACATATAAACGGATGTCTTTATAACAGCTCGAAAGTTAATGGATGAAATCAGAACCATTCATTTATTGTGACGACTAAGAATATTCTAAACATATTTAATCTTGTCCATAAAAAACGTATTAAGAACTAAAAATCTATTAAATGTGCCCATTATCAATAAGAATACATCTTTCAGTATAATTAATAATTATTAAAAATTAATTTAATTAAATTATGTTAAAACTTTTACATCTTATTAATATTATTTTATATTGTTAAGTTTTTTTATATAAATATATGTGGTTAATTAACCAAGGAGTAAATTAAGTTAACCTATATAAAAGTAGCATTGTTGTCATCTCCTATTATTAGCCACAAAATGAAACTTTTTAAATACATGTAAGACTCTTACAATATATGAACCACATGTGATGGATACATTGAATTCATGTGTTTTTGACATATATATGGGGAGATTTTTCGCATATTAAGCTTTCATAAGAAAGTACTTTATCAAATATCAATATTTAACTCGTGATAGAGTATTAAATGTTGTGTAGGGTTGTATGTATATTCTTGAATTTGAATTAATTTAGATTCAATAACATATACATTATTTTAAAGTTTGGTGGGTTAGCTCGAGTGGATGAGTGTTGTGGTTATTATGAATAAGGTCTCAGGGTCAAGTCCTCAACCAATTATTGTTGACATGTGTTGAGATTGTTTTGGGTTAGGCCTCGTAATCAAGGTCAACGGTTTACCCCATTTACCATCCATGAAATGTGAGGAAGTAATCAGCTAAATGTTTTACAAATTGGTTTTTTTCTAGCCATTCAAAATAATAGGATTAGTGCTTTGGCATGCAATTTGGCCAAAAAAAAATAGATTGATGGAATTGCATAGATCAAATGTTAACATTGCACAATTCAGTTGTAGTAGGGTATCTAAGGGTGTTGAATCCATTTCTACATTGAAAATAACAATTTTATCGATCCAAGATTGCAATTTTGGCAAATATTGCTAAGTAGGATTTTGGCGATGGCAAAATTGAAAAGGTCAAATTCGTAGAATGTTTATCCTTCTTCCTTTTTTCTTTTACATTGTAGATTTTTTATTTATTTAAATTATATATATTTGATTTACACATGTGACACATCTCAACCCTTTTGGCCTTTATTATTTAAAATATTATATTAGGCCAACTTATTGTACACGTGACATCAACATTGAACACAAACATTACATGTTTCCCTCGCACTAGGTTGTAGAATACACCTTGCTTCTCTTATGCAACTATCCAATCAAGGTAGCTTTTATAATGGGCTTGCTGGTCAGTGAAAGTAGGGTGTTGTCATTGCCCCACCAAGGTTCATCTTTTTAAGTGATATTTTTATCCTCTTTAAGTAGGATGCATCGGTAAGAGGGTTGTTTATTACAAATGGGGCCGAGTGCAAGTCCCAAGAAATTTTGGCAAAACAAATACCTCTAATGACAACCCCTTACTGAAAGAGATACTTTGGTAACTTGTAAAACACATCTACCATGTTGTAATTTCTTAAATCAAACAAATGATGCTTGTTAGAATTAATAGAAAGCATTTCAAACAAAAAAGAAAGAAGGTATTGTTCAACAAGATACCCATGACATTGGTTTTTAATTTGAATAGCAATGGTTTGATATTATGTAAGAACACCAAGGAAAATAAAGGTGCTCTAAACCCACACGATGATAAGATACACATGTCTAATAAATGTAGCTATGAATTCCCTATCTCTTAATTTTGATCATGTTTTAACATCCCCGTTGTCTGTGTATAGTGAATAATGTTATATACATAACCATTGTAAGATGGATATGGTTTATAATGGCTAATCCATGAGCTAATTTTGAGGTACAAATTTCCAAGTTAATGTGTTAACATATTCCTTCACTCTAATACTAACATTATTGATAGTTTCAATGTTATAATCCATGTGCTATCTTTAACTTAATCGTTTTCTATGTAAAAAAAATTCTAGTGAAAAAAAGCAAGCAATTTTATTCAGTGAAGGCAAAATTACATCAACTAATGCTCCTAACATTCATGTGGCTTTACAATGTTAACATGTTCCAACTTTATAGGCGAGCCTATTCAAAAGACATAGACCTGAAATATCTAGAAACATAAAACATGCCTCTAACAAGAGCCCACAACTAGTGTCCAAAAGAATCCAAAAGGATGTACTTAAAAAGTTAGACCAGAGTCACACAAATCCATGGTGGTTTTAAATCAGAGAGAGAGCCAAGAGTTGTGAAAAGTTTCTAAGGAGCCTTGCAGACCCTTTTCCTATACTTTCCATATTCCTTGGTCCAAACCTAGTCCAGCTTTTAAAAGTTGGTCTGCTTCCTCGTTCCAATTCCTGCATACATGTGTAAAAAAGATATGAGAGATGAAAGAAAGTGATCTTATGATATCTTCTAATAGAGACTGTAAAGTACAACTGTGTAGTGTGTGTGTGCCATTCATACAATTTATTACAAGCATCAAGTCTCCATAAATGTTTATTTGGGATATTCCTTTCTCTTTATCTAAGAGAATCAAGAGTTTAAGCCCCATGAGTTCACTATGATTGTTTGTGGCCTGGCCCAGGCTTGCTACAAAAGAGATATCAGAGTCCTCAACAAGATAAATGATTCCACTAGCTCCCATTTTTTACGATTGACCCTGGGCAGCTCCATCATAGAAATTTCTACCTCCCACGCACTCCTTACGTTCTCGAGATTTCGATAACTCAGATCGATGGATTTCTTGAAAAGAAATTCTTCTCGCCCACCTGGCGTTCCTCTATTCTAGTTCTTTGACGCTTGGTCACTTCTTTACGTTGTGCACTCCTTGCACCTGGTCTAAGTTTCCTTTGTTCTCTTCGAACTCGTCTGAGTCAATCTAAGACTCAATCGACGCACTCCTTACGTTCGAGATGCACACCTTGCATACGAGTTTCAGAAGAGAAACAATTGAAACTTATCCAGTTTCGTCATGAACTCATACGGTCAACTCTTGAACAATCACACATGAACAAAATGAAATAAACAACATACGCAGAATATAACATTCATTCATTCACACATCGAATGAACACGATCCAAGGATTCATGACAATTCTATCTATTCTATTCATTCATGAAAAAAAATTACATAAGATTACAGTTCTTTCTTGCGTCTTTCTTCTACTCTACTCTGTTCTACTGATCTCTATCTCTATCTCATGATCTCCTAATCTAATAAAAAAAAACTCATCTCTATGCAAAAAGATCTCTCTTTTTTACAAAAGAGGGCTCTATGAACTTATCCTCTCCATCGCCTTAGTGCCATCAACATTTCTGTTACGACACCTTAACCCTATGACTCATTACATTGAACAAAGATCCAGACCTGACACGGATCTAGACCTACTTACAGTCGATTATTTCAATGAACCCATCCACACCTATCCAAAGGCATGGCTTTGGCATTTATCGACCTTACACATAAATTAACTTAATTTTATAATTCAAATTTTGAAAATGAGAGGGTCGGTGCCTCTCCCTATCTCCAAATGCATGTTGACGTGTGTATTTGTTAACACATCTGTCAAGTCGGAAAGATGCTCCTGCATCATACTCCACTATTGTGAAAAATTCATGAGCTCTCCAGCTCTGTTGAAATCCACCTAGATCCCAAACTCTTACTTGGAGTTGTCTACCTGCTCCTCTGCTTTGTTGTTGTCGCTATTGTTGCTTCCCTGCTGTTATGGCAGGATCTCTTCTACTCAGCTTCTCCTTGCTAACAATCTCCTCTGTTGACCTCAACATCAACTTTCTGATCTCTTCTATCACCCTGTCCAACTACTCCAGTGGTTGGCTCTTCTTATGCAGTCTTCTTTGCTGCACTTCCTCCTCTCCATACTTATCAATGGGCAGATCTACTTGATCTCTCATGTTGTCTTCATCTCCTCTTGTGGCACCAGTTTTCCACTCTGCTGCAGACTTCAATTCTGCAGTCTCCTTAATGAATTGTTGCTCAGCTTCTTCCTCTGACATATTGGTTTTTGTCAGCTCCTCTTGTGCTGACATATCTCCATCTTCTATCAGTTGTTCCTCTGGCTGGAATTCAGCTCCCTCTTTTGCTGCATGCTTCAGTGCTGCAGTCATCATCTGTTCAGCTTCCCGGTTGAAATTTCAGAGAAATTATGTCAAATGCTCTTCTCTTGCAATCTTCGTGACTATCTTATGGAAACCATCTTCTAGTTTTGGATTATCCAACCAATCCTCCAATATCTTAAGCTCTTGCTCCCATTGAGTGAGAAATTCATCTGAATTCTCCTATTTTTATATTGGGGTAGACATCGATGTCTATTCTTTCTCCTCTCTGATAGTCTCTGCTGGCTATCCTTATGTTGCTTCTCATGCAACATATTCTCTATCCCCAACTCGGCTACTTGGTAGGAATATCTCAATTCCTCCAATGATCAAAATACTCCTCTGATCCACGTCCACCAACTCTCCTTTTTGATATGAACTCTCAACTGAGTTCATGAGACTTTAAAAAAATATCCTCTCACTTCCCTTGCCCACCTGGCAACTTGGGATTTTTCTTCTATTCTCCTAGTAGTCTATGACATCCTCCAATGATCCTATCTCATTACCCACCTGACAATCTGAACTTTCATTACTGCTCCTCTGGCAGTATATGAGACCTCCCACTAATCTCTTTCCATTGCCCACCTGGCAACTTGAAAGTCCATTTCTACCCTCTTGGCAGTTTATGAAATCCTCTGCTAATCTCATATCATTGCCCACCTGACAATCTGATAGCTCTCTGTTGCCCTTCTGGCAATCTTTGAGATCATCCACTGATCTCTTATCCTCATTATCACTGAGACTCTTCCTAGTTTCTGGCTCACATATGTGAACCGCTTCCTCCTCTGCATCACTAAGGTTTTTAGCATGCCTCAGCCACCTTTTCAACATTTGTTATTGCCTTCTGGACATGCCATTTTACTTTCCTCTTCAAAGGCCATTCATATGTCCAGTGTACCTTTACATCCTACTACATCTTCAATGCTAGACTCTCCATATTTTCTCTTATTTATGTGAGGTCTTTATCTATCTCAACTTTGTTTTTTTGCTGGTGTTCCTTGCCCTGACCACCCATATGGCCTTCAATATCCATTTTCCACCCTCTGTTTTTAGCTCATCTAGCTTTCTACCATTTACTTCACACCTTGCTAGAAATCACACATAGAGCATCAATACTTTGTCTCCTTCTCACCTACTGTCTACAGGCAAACTTTAGCTTTGATACCACCTGGTGCAGACCCCCCCTTCTCCCCAAAGGGTTGTGTGACCTGCCAGTCTAGGATCTATGATTCTTGATTCAAGTGACTCTCTGGAACCTTAATGGTTCCCTTATGTATCTAAACACAGGCCCTTTCGACGCCTTGGTGCAGGTATTATAACACCCACGACCTTCCCTTACGCTCTTCTATGAAATCTCAGAGTACTGAGCATTAGCTCTTTTTCTGATAATCCCCCTCTTAATATGACCTTGGACGATGGCCTCTCGTGACCATGCGATTGTGGGCGCGACCAATAGTGGTTTGGGATCAAACTGCTTTTCAGCCCGCAATTCTTCTCGAACCTCCACGTGTCCTCTTGGCGAAACCACGGTATGGATTACGGGTCACCCTCAATGTTTTAAATTTTGCGCACTTCCTGTCCCCGCAATGTTATAGGACCATCGATCTCCTGATCTTGATGGTATTGTCTGAACTAACAATTCAGATCTGCGCCTTTCAAATCTATGGACTAGATCTGTCCCTCTTAAATCAATTGTTGAGATCTCCTTCGCAATTCCGAACTTTGGACTTTTGAAATCTCAAACCTCGCTTTCATCCATACGTAAATCTTTCGGAGTTGATGATCTGTGAACACTTGTCCTCCAATCAACGATCCTTCCTTCACTTCGGGTGTTTGACCCTTCAACTTGTATCAACGGTCCTGCGACCCTCTTCTTGATCAATGGTTGAAATCTCCTCCGGGTCTTCGGACTTATGAGATCTCAAATGTCAAACTTCACCCTTCTTCCCAATGCCTTTTCTCCGAAGGCTATAATCCATTGACGCGTGTCCTGATGATCCGACGATCGAGGATTACTTCGAGTCTTTACCTGGAGTGAATGGATTTATGCCATGTCTCTCTTAGATCCGATGGTTATGAATCACTTTGGGACTTTACCCTAAGTCCACGGATTCATGCCATGTCTCCTCTAGATCTAGTAGTCTAGATTTACTTTGGATCTTCGAGATTCGACAATCTCAGATCTCAACTGAAACCCCGCTACACTTTACCCAGAGCTCACGATATGTTGACAAGTGTCCCCTTGCATATCGATGACTCTCGGCTCTTCGGCTATTCGGGCTTTGGATGTTTCAACCTTTCACCTTTTCCTTCCTCTAGATCTCATGACCCGCCGACACATACCCTTCTGGATCTAACGGTCCATATTTGCTTCGAATCTCCGGCTCTTCGCGCTTCGGGAATCTCAAGTTTCAATCTTGCTTCCTCCTGAGCTTACGATATCTGACGACTCAGATTCACTTGGTCGATTCGATGCCTGAGGTTCACTTCAGATGATCCGACGGCTCAGGTACGCTTCGGATGATTGAACGACTGATATTTCACTTCGGCTTTCTGTCTCTTCGGCCTTCGGAAATATCAAGTCTCAAACCTTGATAGGTTCTCTCTCCTATGCATGCAAAGCGATAAGGCTCGTGCACCTTACACAGATCAGACGACTGTTGATCCTTTGCTCTATTATCCAACGACCATTGTCGCTCCTCCTCCCGAGCTTTTGATTTCTTCCGACTTAGAAGATTTATCAGTCTTCAATGGTTTCAAACCTTTTCTCCTCCTACTAGTTCGACTCTTGGATCTCGTCAACACGTTTGAAAAGTGTTATCCCTTATGAGATTGATCCTTAAAGGATTCTAACTTCCCACGCACTCCTTGCGTTCTCGGGATTTTGATAACTCAGATCAAAGGATTTCTTGAAAATAAATTCTTCTCGCCCACMTGGCGTTCCTCTGTTCTGGTTCTTCGATGCTTGGTCGCTTCTTGACGTTGTGCACTCCTTGYACTTGGTCTAAGTTCCCTTTTTTCTCTCTAAACCCTTTGAGTCAACCTGAGACTCAATCGMCRCACTCCTTGCATTCGATATGCACACCTTGCATACGAGTTTCAAAAGAGAAACAATTGAAACTTATCCAGTTTCGTCAGGAACTCATACGATCAACTCTTGAATAATCACACATGAAYGAAATGAAATAAATGACATACATCGAATATAACATGCATTCATTCACACATCAAATGAACACGGTCCAAGGGTTCAGGAAAATTCTGTTTGTTCTTATTCATTCATGAAAACAAATTACATAATATTGCAGTTCTTTCCTGCGTCTTTCTTCTACTCTACTCTGTTCTACTGATCTCTATCTCTATGTCATGATCTCCTAATCTAATAAAAAAAACTCATCTCTATACAAAAAGATCTCTCTTTTTTACAAAAGAGGGCTCTATGAGCTTATCCTCTCCACCGCCTTAGTGCCATCAACATTTCCATTAAGACACCTTAACCCTATGACTCATTGCATTGAACAAAGATCCAAACTTGACATGGATTTAGACCTGCTTACAATCGATTATTTTGATGAACCCAGCCACACCTGTCCAAAGGCATGACTTTGGCATTTATCGACCTTACACATAAATTAACTTAATTTTATAATTCAAATTTTGAAAACGAGAGGGTCGGTGCCTCTCCCTATCTCCAAATGTGTGTTGACGTGTTGATTTGTTAACGCATCCGTCGAGTCAGAAAGATGCTCCTGCATCAAGAAGCAAGAAGGAACCCTAAAGCATTGAACATAACCCTAGAAGACAATTTGACTCAAGGAAATATTTAATATTAAGTATTTAGCCTCCAGAATGAGAAGTCAACCCAGATAGCTCAGGAAAAACAGCATAAATACAAGTAGCCAAACCTCATTTGGTACACACAGCTCGAAATTACAACAGTGAAGAAGTGCGCACTGCAAAAACTAGGCAAGTGCGCAAGTATGGGGAGTAGTTGTAGTTGCAACTACTGCAATCTGTATTCTCGGTTTAGGCTCAGACTTTCTATTGGGTATGGTTGGACTTTCCGATAAGCCTTGGTTATCTTTACTTGGTGCATTAACCTTGATTGGCTATTGGTTTTCTTATGAAATCATTCTATGTCAAGGTTAAGGTGCTCGGGGGTGGCTTCGGCCTATGGTTGGGTGATGATATGTCTATATTGTCTATGGTTAAATGATCACATCTATTATTTCTAACAAGTTATGGGCCCACACTATCTTTGGACAATCTAACCGTTGGAAGATAGATTGGGAGGATTTGCTCAGTCACAGTTGCAGTTGCAGCTAGTTTTTGTTGCAGCAACAAAACCCTCACCCTCTTGTTGAGGCACCTTAAGTGAAGAGATTGACCTAATTTCTGGATAGCCTAGTGCGCCCTAGCCTAGCGCACCTCTTGGTACTCTCAGCAAGCTAAGACGTCAAGTTTGAGTTTTTGGTCAAAGGTTGACCAAGTCAAAGAAATTATGACTTACTCTATGAAGTCATAAAACAAGTTAGAAGGGGATTCTAACTTCAGAGCGTGGAAGAAAAGTATTGACCTCATCCTTCCCAAGAATAAAGCGTTGGATATCATGAAAGGAAAGGTCATGGAACCACAATTCGAAGAAGCAAAAGAGAAGGAACCTCAAAACATTGAAGTTATGGAGAAATTCAAAGACAATGACATGAATTCCATGAGTATCACAGTGGACTCTATAAAAGACCACTTGATACCCTACATCTCCCATATTGACTCATCCAAGAAGATGTACAATGACCTAACAAACCTCTTCTGAGTCGGAAACATTGTACAAGTAATGAGTCTGAAGAATGAGCTTCGTGACATGAAAATGAATGATGATGAAAGCATAACATCATACTTTGTGAGAATCTCTCAGTTAATAGATCAACTACAAGCTATTTAAGAAATCGTTTCAGAGAAGGAACTGGTAAATATAGTACTCAATGGTCTTCCCAAGACATGGGATGCATTTGCTGCAAGCATGAACACAAGGAAGGAGTATCCCACATTTGAAGAACTTTGGACTTGTTGTGCACAAAAATAATCAAGGATTACTGCAAAAGAGACACCCCAAAAGAAATACAATGATGAAGCCTTCACAACAAGATTCAAGAATTTCAGGAATAAAAAGAAGTTTGGCTCAAGGAAGAAACCAAATCAAGAGAAAGATATGTCAAAAATACAATGCTTCAACTGTCGAAAATATGGTCACTACAAGAATCATTGTCCCGAGTTAAAGAAAAGGAAGGAAACACACGAAGCATGAGTTGCTGAAGAAAGGGAACCCTCAAAGAAGGCCAAGCAGGATAAAACAAACTTCTTCTTCTAAAGACAAAGTAACAATATTCTTCATAATTCTTGTACATACCATGTTTACATAGTTTTTGTACATATCTTGCATATCTATTTCTTAGAAGGTAAGATGTTCAAAGAGAAACAATACCTATGGAAGAGTAACAAGATAAGGATCACTATCATGATGACTACAAGTCAAGAAATACACATGAAAATATGAAATACATTGACAATCCACGGTAACAATTCCCGTGGAAGCTATTAACATAAGTAACAACTGCAAGATAAGTCGAAATCAAAATCAAACTTGAAGAAACATGGAAGAAGGTAAAAAAAAAAAAAAAAGTAATCAAAAGGAAATTAGAAAAAGACTTGTGACACTTTGCAGAAGGCAATAAGGATGCAGACGAAAGCGTGGACTCTCCTAGATGGAGGGAACCAATTATATAATTCCAAAAGAAGAGCATGCATTCATGCATGAAGCAAGGATTAGGAGGGAGTTAATCCTAAAGAATATGATCCATTGAGGATTATGAAGTATCTATCCATGTTCCCATTAATGGTAGTAGCCATGAAAAACAACACATGTTGAGTTTAACTTTAGAAGAATTCTTCTTCGAAAAGAAGCCTTAAAGTATCCTTGGTTGTCCATCCACATCCATGATCCTATGATGAAAGGAAGAAGTTGGAATCTTCAAGGCATGGAATCTATAAAAAAACTCCATGGACCCAAGAGCTAAAGAGAAACATGAGGAAGAACATGAAGATTCCAAGAAAGAAAGAAAAGCCAGAACAACCAATCATTATATCAAGAATCACAAGACTACCAGCTTGGTTTGAACCTACTAGAAGCAATCAAGCAGAAGAAATGGAAGTTGTGATGAAGAACAGTGTATGGAAGACTTATGAATGGAAGCATCACGAGATTCAAAACTGGAGGTTCTCCTAGATGGAGGGAGAAGACTATGATTATAGCTTGTTCCAGTAGCCAAACATACTTCTATTTGAGCCATTATATCTTCTGCTATATCCATGGGTTGGAGTTTACATCAAATGAATGCAAATAATGTTCTCCAGAGTAATTGAACAAGAAGCGTATGTAGAGTAACCTCAATGTTTTCAGGTATACTAGAAAGAGACCCTTGTATGCAGATGGAAGAATATCTTGTATGGATTCAAACAACTTGGTGCAAGGCCTCTCATGCACAGTAGAAGCGTGGTGAAAAATTTCTATGACAGAGATCAAAATGGTTACTCAGAAGTTTAGGATTATGGATTGCTAATCCATGACAAACTCTCATGATGACAAAAGAAGTGTTATTTAGATATGTTTCAATTTGAGCCTTGCCACGATGTCATGAGCTAGCAAGAAACAAAAGTGTTGAATTCAACCATGATATATTGTAATGATCAAGATCTATATGAAGCCTTCAGAGAAAACCAGTCTTCCATACAGACCGAAGTACATTGAGATCAAGCATTACATTCTTTGTGATGAAGTCCAGAAAAGAGAAGTGGTTCTCCAATATATATCTCCACAGATGAGTAGATAGCAAATATTTTGGTAAAGCCTCTGTCCAAGATGGAAAAAAGTTTGCGTACTCAAGAAATAAGCTGGAGTTCGTGGAGATGACTTCCTTATTGAAAAAGGAAGAGATTACTCCGAGGTTGGGAGGGATCACTGATGTGTTATTGATTTATGGACAGTCATTTTTCAGTTCGAAAAATGGTCCAGGATGAGCAGTTCCTCTCTACTTCGGAAAGTGGTTTGAGATTTCTGACGAACAAGCATCTTCCAGTTCAGAAAATGGTCTAGATCGGACGATCATTTTCGTAATGAAAATGGTTTGATAGATTGTTGATGTACCATAGACATTGATTCCCCTTGTGGCCAATGTGGGGGAATGGTCTAGGACAATCTTTCTTCTTGAAAGTCACTCTGAGTAGTGGTCAAGTAGATTGGTCTGCCTCACCAGACAGTCATTCTTTCGAAGTTCATAGTTGTGAGCAGTTTCGAAGAATGGTCTGTTTTGGAGGTTGGTGCAGGATAATCATTTCCTTAGGAAATGGTCCAGATAGTCATTCCCTAGGGCATATTCATTCTCTCCAGGTTTCACTTTGTTTAGTGCCGGAGGAATGGACCAGTTAGGTGAATGGTCCAAGTTCAACAATCAGGGACAAGCATTCCCTAGGGAAGACTCATTCTCTTCAGGTTGCACTTTGTTTAGTTATGGAGGAATGGCTTAGTTAGGTGAATGGTATAGGCTCAAAAATCAATACAACTATTCTTTTATGCTTGAGAAAATAGTCCAGATAGCTCATGGCTGTTGTTTTACTTTCCGAGGGTAGATGCTCTTCCAGATATCACATATGTGAGTGGAAGAATGGCTCAGATGACACAATTTATATCATGATATTGTTTTTTTATGTAGGTTGATATCAGATGATATGATTGCTATGGAGACTGTATGTGTATAGACAGTAGATGTATTCTACTGTGGTGGATATGTTCCACTGGTTGTGACTATGTGTCACTGATTGAGTAGCCGTGTGCTACTTGGTGTGGTAGTGTACCATTGGATTGTAGTTGTGTACTACTATGGATAAACATAATTGTGTTCTATTGAATCACATTGTTTTGATTCCCATGTAGACTATCGGTAGTGTTGAAAATGATTATCATCTAGATGGATAGTCAGTGTGCTTATGGACAGACAGGTTTTCTCTCTATGGAGAATGGTCCAGGTTGACAGTTTGTTGACATATCATGGACTAGTATTTTTCCTAAAGGCATAGATTGCGGCCCGATTAGGAAAATGGTTCAGGACCGATATTTTCTAAGGCATATAGGTTGAGACAAATCTCTATGGTACATATGACTCGATTAGAAAATAGTCATAGATTGACATTCCTATAGGAATGGTCTCTGTAGTCCATGGCGTAACTTTTAGCGTCTCTCGAGACAGTTGTTCTTTTAGGATGTATATCCAGATTAGAAGAATGGTCCTTGTATCACTCTGTGAAGTGAGTGACTTATTCAACATCATGCCTGATTACTTAGATAAAGTATGGCTTCGAGAGATGATGCAGTTGATGTTATAAGATGATAGTAATGATGGTGCTCGTGATCTAATCATGAGATAGTTTGTACGACTATGATGATGCTACTAGTTGAATGGTATGTTTGTTCTCAAGACCATTTCCTTCAATACCTCCCTAGCTAGTAGGGAGTGTTGATATTATGGTAGTTGTGGGAGGTATTTACCTCCACGTGTAACCCTGATGATAATAGAATATGCTGGGAAGTAAGAAGAAACCCTAAAGCATTGAACATAACCCTAGAAGACAAGTCGGCTCAAGGAAATATTTAATCTTAAGTATTTAGCCTCCAGAATGAGAAGTCGGCCCAGACAACTCAGAAAAACAGTATAAATACAAGTAGCCAGACCTCATTTGGTACACACAACTCAAAATTACAGCAGTGAAGAAGTGTGCGCTACAGAAACTGGGCAAGTACGCAAGTCTGGGGAGTAGTTGCAGCTGCAACTACTGCAATTTGTATTCTCGGTTTAGGCTCAAACTTTCTATTGGTTGTGGTTGGAATTTCTGATCAGTATTGGTTATCTTTTCTTGGTGAATTAGCCTTGGTTGGTTATTGGTTTGCTTCTGGAACCATTCTTTGTCAAGGTTAAGGTGCTCGGGGGTGGCTTCGGCCTATGGTTGGGTGACAATATTGTTATATTGTCTATGGTTAAACGAGCACATCTATTATTTCTAACAGGTAATTGCCCCCTACTTACTAGTGTGGATGGATTGAAGACCTTCCATGACCTTGTCTTTATGGCCTCAATATAAGATTTATCCTCCAACAAACTAGAGTTGAATTTGAAGGGACTGAGGTTTTTTTGTTCCCAAAGTGAACTCCAAAATGATAAGACTGTGGTTTGAAACCCCCCTAGAGGATACCTATTATCGGATCCAAAGATTTGTTTGTAGGAAATCCTTAGACATGAGAGATCTATCTAGTCTTTTTGGAATTTGGTCTCCTCTCGACTGCATGTTTCTCCAGGTGGGAGAATATTTTATGAGTTGTATGTCATACAGACCCGCTTCTTCCAACTTATGAATAAAAAGAATCCGCTAGAGGATCCCTGTGAGTAGTTATTCCCCAAATCTCACAATCCCCTAGTGTGAAGTTCAAATCCCCGCCTAAAATAACCCATTCTATGGTAACCAAAGTGGATTGTAGCATCTTGTTCCAGAAATCCTTCCTCTTCGATTAGGGCCAATAAATATCAAGACATAGAAAACAAAGGTTGAGATCATTGGAAAGAAAGGAAGTGCCCAAGCTCGAAGGCATGGCCTGCGAGTTGGTCAAATGTAAATAATTCTTCTTCCATCCCATTAGGAGCCCACCATATTTTCCACAGGCATCCAGAGCTAAAAAGTCCCAATCAGGAAAGGACACCACAAAAGATTTGATAGCTTTGTTTCCAACTATCATGGTTTCTTGCAACAATAGAACAAAGGGGTTATGAAGCTCTACTAGCCTTCTGATGGCCAACTTTTTGGCGGTGTTGGAAAACTTGGGACAATTGTGGGAGGGAATGATCATTTTGCCACCTTATCGAGGTCATGTGCTCTGAGGGCGCTAATGAACGATTTTTGTATGATAGCTTGAACGTTGGAAGTAGCTTGTTTTTGTGCAATATAGAAGAAATATGTGCACCCTCTTTGGGGGATTTTGGTTTCGACTCCAAAAAGTGTCTAGTCCTCCCATAACACCTTGAAAAACTAGGTTTGGAGGGTGAGAGTGAGAGCACAGGTTTTATTTTTTGGGGGGGAGAGGGGAAAGGTAGGAGGGATCAAGGGAGAGTCGAGGTCTTGTGAGATTCTAGGAGGGGAAGAGGAGAATATGGGAACCAAAGGAATTGTGGGGGAAAAGGGAATCATAGGGTTAGGATGGGGTCAGAAAGGCTCGAAAGGCCAAGAAGAAAAGAATATCTAGAAGAATATCTAACCAAGGGGCCTCTTTGGGGCTAGGGGTAGACATGCATTTCTTATAACAAGACGGAATAATAGGGGGGTGAAGGAAAAATCTTACCCAATAAATTATCCGATGGCGCTTCCACTGGGCAGCCAATTCCGTTGATATATTCCTGTTGCTTTTCGTTCTGTAGCTCTGAGGAGGGAAACGACCTGTGAGGGGTCTGAAACTACACGAGTGAGATGCTTGGGATTTCTTTCTCTTCATCAATAACAATCTTTCTAATCCAGTATGTGCGCTTCTCTTCTCTTGAGAAATCCTTTGCCAAGTAACCATATACATGGAATTTATTGCATATGAAGGATATGCCTTCATAGTCTAAGGCCTATTGATAAGAAGAACCACTGTGTTGAATGGTAGTGTTATTTTCTAGCCCTCTCGAGAGTTTCATACTATTAGATGCATGCCATGCCGCTATAACAATATTTTTGAAATGATAGGTCTACTTCATAGTAAAATCCTAGGGCATTTCCAATCTCCTTGAACATTTCCTCTGACCAAAAAATCAGTGGGAGTCCTGGAAGACGAACCCATACTGGGGTGATCTCTAGTTGCTCGGAGTTTTCATCAAATTCCACTATCCATCGCTTCAAGAATAAACCTTGGGCACCATAGCTCCATCTACAAAGAGGATTTTGACCGCGTTCGCCTCGATTATAAAATTCCAATCTTTCGCTAGTAAAAGAATTTTCGGCTTGTACCCAATAACCCTAGAAAAGGTTTGCGAGGTTCATTTTTGGAGAGTGTCCACTAACAGTATTTTACTACCAAATCTCCCAACCAATGCCTCCCACTGCATTTTCGCAATCTCATTTAGTTGGACTCCTTCCCAGAGCACTAGATTAACATTCCTAGATTTCCTTTTTAGGCACTTTTTAGATTTTCACCTATCATCCAAGGCATAAGGGTGGGGCACATATGTAGAGGGATATGTGGCACTAGGAACATGACCTCTCATTTACTCTTCCATTAAAAGTTTCCTGATAAATCCATCTATTTTGGAGATCCCCGGGCTCAATAGATATTTCAGAGCAGGAGTCGGGGTCTATGCGGTTGCTTGAGTAGCGTCATCATGATGGTTTGTGGGAGGATTCACAGACCAAGCTTCTCCCGAGAGAGGATCAATGTCCACCACCAAAGAAATGCCCAAAAGAGTGTGTGTGATTTGTGACACACTTCGGGGATTGATGTTTATCGTCCCTTCTTCATTATGAGATGCAACAACGACTGATGCAGATCAACAAGAGTAAGACATTCCATTTAGATCCTTGTTGACGCCATGAATGGCTTGTAAGATACCCTCCTCCAATGGCTTGTCGCATAAATTTCGACCCCCTAGAACCATCAGTGAAGCCTAGATCGAAGCTCCATGAAGTGGGTATTTGGAAAAAACTAGAAGTTCCTCCTCCTCATCCATGTTGACTAGAGCACAAGGGTGGATGACGCATGTAGCTGCATCAGACAAGACAACAAAGAACTCCTAAAAAACCCCTAGAAGCAACCCACAATAATCCAATAAAAGCCATCCTTTAAGTAATGTTATATTATTTATATATATCCAATCGTTTTCTATGTAATATTATAGACTTTCTTTTATTTTTATTTTTTTCCAAAAAAAATCTGAAAAGAAAACGCTTGGATAGTTCCCTACATTTTGAAAATGGTACTTGATGTAAATTGGTCGGTATTAATTACTACATCTAATTCTATACAAACATTGAGTGAAGCACTCGACAAAAGCATCCAACCTATAAATTGACCCAAAACCTTCTACATAAAATTCAAAACATTTAATTACTCAAATTAACCTACCAAAAATTTATAAACTATCTTATTACACTAATATATTCTTATATTAAAATTCCATTTCAATATAACATCCATACTCTTCTGCCTCCATGTAAAAACAAATATCATATTTATTAAACTCAGATTACTCAAATTAACCTGCCAAAATTTTATAAACTATTTTACTACACTAATATATTTTTATATTAAAATTCCATTTCAATATAACATCCATACTCTTCTTCCTCCATGTAAAAACAAATATCATATTTATTGAGCTCAAAGTGAACAACTCATTAAGCACATAGATAAGATGAACACTGGGCGGCCTTTATAATGTCGACAAAAATATATCTAAAAGATGACATGCTATATTAACATTATTGCTCTATGGTCCAAACAAGGGCTATGACATCTTAGTTGTCAAAGTCGGCCTTGAGATCTTTGACAACTATTAGGCTTTAGAGTAATTGTTGAAGAGACATTGTTGAAGAGTACTCTATTAGGCTTTAGAGTAATTGTTGAAGAGACATTGTAATAGCTGTAACTGTTGAAAAAGAAGTTTTGAAGTTTTATGTAGTACTATTTAACTCTAACTAATGGTTATCTATCTTTAAATTTAAAAAATAAAAGACTTTTCCACTAGGCATTACAATAGTTGTAGTTATTGAAGAGACATTATAGTAATTGTAACTATTAAAAGAAAAGTTTTGAAGTTTTATGTAGTACTATTTAACACTAATGGTTATCTATCTTTAAATTTAAAAAAAAAAGAATTACATGTTTTTCCTTTTAAGGTTAGTGAAGATCTCACCTTGATTAGGATGTCAAGTTTAGTGAAGATCTCACCTTGATTAGGATGTCACCATATGATTGTGCTCAAAACAAAGTCTTAAATGAAAAGCAACATTTTATAATCTGAAAAATTGAATATGACTTTGATATTAGTTTTCGACACAATGTGTCAAAAATACCTTTTGCTTAAAATTATATTTAAAAAAATATGGCCACACAATCATTTTTCTAACCAAATGTAAGTATCCAAAGAATTAAAAATAATTATTAATATTTTATAACTTCGATACTTTAAAAGGACATTAAACCATCTAACTCGTATCAATTGTTGTTAAAACTTTTAAATACAATTTGAAGTCCAATCCAATCCCAAGCACGGATTCATAAGTTGTTTCACATCTCGATCTTTTATATTAGAAGCAAAGGTGGATTCAAATCTATAATTTTTTTTTTTTCTTAAATAAAGAGATAAAAGTGTATTTTGGTTTATAAACTTAAAAAAGAGAGTTATTAGTCCATGTTAAAGGTTTAGGACTTTAGCGTTCACTTCAATGTTGATCTTCAATTACCTTGTTTTTTATTACACAATATTTTTGTGATTCTCAAAGTTGTACATAGTAAAAGTAAAATAGTTTTTTTTAATGATATTTTAATTTCTTTTATCAAAGTTACTATTGGTTAATAAGTTGCAACTCTTATTGTCGATCTCTTAGTTGCAACTCTTATTGTTGAGCTCATTTTGTCAATGCTTAGATAAAGTTAGTTTTGAGTCTATTATATCTTCATCATATGCTCTTTTTAAGGACTTGACACAATGCGATTCCAAGGTTATTGTTGACTGGATGAAGGGACAAGTGGACTTCAAGGTGGCGGCTCTCGAGAATTGGAAAGATAGAACCAAGGAGACAGCTAACTGTTTCAGGAACCTCTCCGTCTCTCATATCTATAGGGAGGACAATAGTGAGGCCGATTCTCTTTCCAAGCTGGCTCTGCATATGCCCCCGGGACTTTTTAGCTTTACCAAGTGGGTGGATGGTAACGCTGGGCCCACCAACAAAATCAGGCTTTGACCATTCGGTGACCTTCACTGGGATGGTATACTATCTGATCGTTTTTCTGACATTGAATGTCCCAGTTCCGAACTTTTGCTGATAGCCTCTCTGTTTACCAGACCCAGTGGCAACAAATTTCTTCGATCTGCATCAGGCTTAATATTTCGGCGACTTCACAGGGTCGGAATACAATCTGACTGGTTTGCTGGCTCTGTAAACTTCCCAGTTTTGTACATTGGGCGTTACCTTCTGTTTTTGAATTGGCCGTTGAGTGATCAGGCCTCTGTTCATGTAATTTGATGCTGCTGTGTATATTTTTATATTCTGATTGAATATAAAGAGTAAACCTTTCCGTGGAAAAAAAAAGGACTTGACACAATGCATTTTTTTCAATGTTGTATATGTTGTATAACTTAAGTTTAAATTTATGTTGTATAAACTAACTTTAGTTTATTGAAGCTATTGAAGCTCTTTTCGAGGATAGCGTGATGCATTAAATTCTTGTCCATTCAACTAGAAAAAATCATTAAAATCATTAAATCCATGTCCATTCAACCGTCACACTGATCTAACATTAAATCCATGTCCATTCAACCACCAAACTGATCTAAGACTGCCAAACTTGCCAAATTGATAYGASACTGATATGAAAATTGTCAAAGATCCGAAAACTGCCAAAGATCTGAGGTTGCCAAAGGGTAAGTCAGATGACCACCAAAACTACCAAAGGGTAAGTTAGATGACCACCTTTATCTATACAACCACCTTTATCTATARCCACTGCCATCATCAACTATTATATATATTCATCACTAGTTCTTATCACTGGTTCACTAGTTATTATATATATTCATCACTAGTTCTTATCACTGGTTCACTAGTTATTATATATATATTCATCACTAGTTCTTATCACTGGTTCACTAGTTCACTTGTTCACTAGTTAACTCTTTGGCTGTCGCTGACTGCTTTTCGCTTGTTCACTAATTTACTCGTTGGATGAAGTTGTTTGCTTTTATGTTGATCGTTGSCAGTGTGTTCTTCTGCTTTTCAGTTTCTATGATATCATACACTTACCAGTAAGTGTATGATCTAATTCATGTCCCTGAAAATATCATATAACAAATGAATAACTATCAATATGCAGGAGTTACAATTTTATATTTACTAGAAGAAGTCATTCAAGATCTTTATCAATATGATGGAGTTAGAATTGTGCATTTTGAAAAAACTTCATCCAAATCCTAATTTCAAACTTGTGACTCCTCTTTGGAGTTTTCAGAGTCGCTGCATGTGTCGGTGGAATCGTTCTTGTTCATCTTATCAACGCCACTGTCCAGGCTAACGTCATCTCCATATTCCCAAATTGAGATCTTCCTTGAGTGTTGTAAACCAATTCCACTTCATTGTAATATTCTGAAATTGAGAAGGGCATGTGAAGGAAACATCTTGTTAAAAAGAAATATATAATTTATAGGGTTAAATTATGCATGTTGGAGCTTATAGGGTTAAATTATGCATGCTGGAGATGTGATTTACGAGAGCAAGAAAGTAGTCCAGATAGGTTTAAATCTTTGTAATATTCCCAGATTGAGGAGGGCATGTAAAGGAAACATCTTGTTAAAAATAAATATATAACTTATAGGGTTAAATTCTGCATGCTAGAGATGTGATTTACGGGAGCAAGAGAGCAGTCTAGATAGGTTTAAAGCTTTGTTTCATTTATTTCCAGTATATTTAAATTATTGCAACAATTACAATAATTTTTTACGGGGGCAAGAGAGCAGTTCAGATATGTTTAAAGCTTTGTAATATTCCCAGATTGAGGAGGGCATGTAAAGGAAACATCTTGCTAAAAATAAATATATACCTTATAGGGTTAAATTCTGCATGCCAGAGATGTGATTTACGGGAAGCAACAAAACAGTCTTCACAAGGGTCAAGGACACTTTTAACTTATAAATTAAGATTTCTTTAAGATTGAGCTCGAAGCTTAAACGATATTGCAAACAAATGTTTAATATTTGGATATTAACCCAACTCCTCTGATCGTACCTTTAAAGCGATCATGAAATGTTTACTGTTGACATCTCCAACTTTCATTTTCAAAGGATTTCAAGACCATGGATTACTTTCATCTTCGCTACAACATCTGAAAAACAAAGGCTCATAGTCAGTTGGCTGCAAATTACTCGAAAAGATAAAACAAGCTTCATGATGTCAAAATGAGGTAAAAGAATGACTTAAAAATTAAAAACATGCCCATTGATTCTGTTGACAAATTGACTTACTGTGATATCTCCCTAGTAGAAGAGCTTCATGAGTATTGTGCGCTGAAAATACGATTATTAGGTCAATCTTTAGAACATAATCCTATCCAACAGAACAACGATGTCGAATTTAGAATTTTTACCTCGTCGGGCATCCGATCAAGAGTCCTCATCAACTGAACAAGCGCGCGTACCATTTTACAGGTAGAGCTTCTGCAATTACAAATGTGTAATAATATTTTCGTTAGTAAAGATCAAAAACCCCTTGAATAATCGATACAGTGATGACATCTCGATATTTATGTACCTCATCTGGTTTGGAGTAAAATCTACTGAGCTGGAATTGAACATCGTTCCTTCCCTTTTATTTTCACTTAGATTCACGTTCATAGAAACGTATCCCAATGAAGAGTTCGTATAGTTGAAAGAAACTGTAAGTTGAGAGAATAAACTAATGAAATTCCATAAAATCCAGAGGACTGTCACTTACTTCAACAATGGGAACCATACATACCAACACATGGCCGACGAGTCCCATGAACCTCGACAAATGTTCACCATTGCATCCCAGTATACACCACCTGCGATACAACGTGAGATACGAGGCCCACGAACCTCGACAAATGTTCACTGCTGCATCTTGGTTCTTGTAGCGATATACAATCTAAACCCCGCGCTCCTACACATTGACAAGCATGCATATGCATTTTCCAGTGATTAGACCATGGAGTTATTGAATTTATCAGTGTCGGTCCCACCGGGGCCCTACCATTAGCCAACATTAAATACATTTTTGGAAGCCGTGGGTTCTGGTGACCTTGGAAGACATGGGTTAACCGATGGATGTTGGTGAGAACAAAAATGAGTCTCATACTGCCATGGATTTGGTCTGAGTTGGCATTCATTCCTTCCCTAGAAAGTTTCAAATTTTATGTGCTAAGGAATTTGAGCATTCATGTGTTATAACTGGTAGCTACTGTTGGTTTTTCTTCTGATATTAGTGCTATAGAATATGTTATTAAATCTATTGTTGGAACTTTTGATGCCAGTGTTGAATATGTTGATGTTGGTGATTTTTTAGGTCAAATGGTATGTCTCCATTTTGAAAATGTGTCATAGTTTTGTGTTTACTGCCTTGAAACTTTTCAAAGAATTTGGCTGACTCCTTACAAAAAAAAATACAGAACAAAAAGGGTAAAAAACTCCACTAGCTTGATATTTTTGTTACCATCAACTAATATTGTACTCATTGTTATGCCAAATATTTGTATGTCTACTGAAACAAAAAAAATAGTATGTCCTTCTCAATGGTCACTTCCTTGCCAGAGATATATTTGACATGAAAGAAATGATCTCATACCTTCATGATTTCTTCGAAATTGACATGTAGATTATTGTAGAGAATAAGCTTTTAATATTATTTGGGAATTATATGATGTCATCAAATAATGGATTTGGTTTTCTTAAGTTTAGTTAAATTGGATATCGTGGAACATTCTCTGCAAGGGAGATTGCAAACTGTTGGACATTTTCCATAGCATTTACATATGTATGGTCCTTTTAGCTGAGAGTATTGCTGAAAAACTTTTATAAGCATTCTCTTCCAGTGAAAGCTTAGTTGCAATGTTAGTTTGGAAAATGTCTAGTTCCCCTAAATGGACACCCAAAAAGAATAGGTTAGAATTGTGAGGTACGATATGTAAGATCAATGGATTTGCATGCTGACTGACAACTACACTAAGCCATTATTCCACCAGTTACCTCAAAGATGGAAACATTGAAATACCTACCTCAGTGTTAGCAATCAATATTTCTATGAAAGTAATCAATGAGGAATTACTTGTTCTTTTATTGCTAAGTAAATCTGGAGTAGGTTTAAATGTAAAGAGTTTCTTACAAAGTAGGGGAAAACTGAAAATTGTACAACTCACCAAGTATATCGTTATGGTAGTTTTAGTTAAAAATAGTTTAATTAAGGGATCCGAGTGAGAAATTCCTTTGGTTTTGCAGAACTAGGCTTCAAATAGAATAATATCTATCCTAGATCAGTACAATATGAAAGGAGTTTCACCATCTTGCACTTTGGAATTGTTTTATTTTCAATAGATAATTGTGGTTGAGCACTCATAAGACATTGTCAAAAAGAAACCTGCATGTTCTGGACAGTTTATCAAGTTATTTAGATATACTGTAACTTTCATTTGAACTGTTGGAAAATGTCAAAGTTGCTTCAAGGTGTGAGAGATGAAATATGCAGACTTCAGTGTCATTTAAGGCCATTTAATCCTTCCAGGGAAGGGTTGTCGACATTTTTCACTTCAAGGCCATTTAATCTTTCCAGGGAAGGGTAGAGTCCATTTTGCACTTTGTGGACATTGTGAGTATTCAGGATGAATAAATTGAACAATCATAGCTCAAATCAAGTTTCCAACCTTCTTGGTCGGGTGGGCCTTACTTAGACACTTAGCTTCCCAAGGCTTACGAGGTCTCTCAACCATCACAATGGAAGATATTAGTGAGGGAAGGAGAGGATCCATTGTTGGTTCAACCGCGGGTAGGTTGTAGGATCGAGTACTTGCGGCGAGCCGGGTTCAATCATTTTTCCCATTCCGGTTGGACATCTAACTATTCGTTTTTGGGGTGCTTTTGCTGATCAAATATTACCTCTAAGGTTGATTTTTATGATTATTATTGCAGTTTGCCAATGTTAGCACCTATTAGTTTTTGAGTTTCAAAACAAAAAATGGATTTCAAGTTTTGGCTTATAACAGTGGTATCATAGCTCCAATTGATTCTAGATTCATATCGGATTCCAACTACAAATCATATTAGACATTAGGTTCATAACATGATGTCCCTATTTACATCATCTAGTTTACATAATAGTTTTGGCATTTGCCTATCCCTTGGCTCTATTCATGTTGAAGATCACGATAGCTTAGGATTTAGTGAACCAAAGATCAAGCCTTATCATAGCTAGTAATAAATAGGCTCGGCAACAAAATCAGATTAAACAAGCTGCAAATATCAATAGAACCAAGAGGACTTCTAGATTGATAGGTTGATGCACATTGCATGCCCTACCAACAACTATCCAAATTTTCCCAATGCAAAATGAAAACCCAATATATCCATGCTTAAGGAGCAACTTGGAAGCATATATTTCCAGTAGCAAAGTTGTCACGTCTAGGAAGATTAGCAGAAATGAAAAGTGATTGAGGAACAATGAGGTCTCAATATTCTTGATTGAAAGATGCTCTCAAAGGAAGATGCTACATATGCTTGAATCACTTTAGAAAGAAGAACATCTTTTGAATAGACTTTGAGGATGTAGATGTTTAGAGGACTAGACTTCCTCTAGGGAATGGTTTGTACTGGCTATCTGTTTGGATTAGCTAACACTGCCAACAATGCATTGTCTGATATTGGCATGATTGTAACACAATTATGCAATTAGGAACATTACAAGAAATTGATTTTCTTCCTCTTCCAACCTGTACATCACTTGAATCATCTGTTATTTTGTAAGACTAACTAAATTTAGAATCCAGTGTTTAGAAAAATAAGCAGGTGGACCAACTAAAAGAGGCGTAAGATAACTTTTTAAGCTCTATATATCATTGTAAATTCAAACAATAGAAATCCAGGAAAAAAAATGCAAAAACCAATGTCATACAATCAAATTTTACTATTTTGGGGAGTGAAACTATAACAAAAGCAGCGAATAAGCTAATATTTTTATTTAACGTATCCATAAATAGTAAGAAAGATTTGAGGATAGCATATCGAGCTCTATAAGCACCTGAAATACAATAGATCTGGAATGTATTAGTAAACAATTTGTCATTGAATGGTACCAATTTTCGTTTGCCATTTGTAGTTCCCAAGCTGGAAAGAAGACATCATTGAGGAAAAGGTCAAGGCCAAGTTCCTGATTTGGTAAAAAATGGATCATTCTCAATAAACACCATTTATAGAAAACATAAAGTAACTTGATTTGAAATAAAAAAATTATTTCACATTTGCACTTTGACTGAAATGTGTGATTTTCAGATATTACATATGATTTCAGCTTCCTAAAGAAGTGGTGATTTCACAAATTGTTATGGGACACAATAATAAAAAAACTAACATATTATTCAAAGCTGATTATCTGAAACCAAATAACATGATGGCTCTACTTATTGTGAATCCCCATTCCTTGATCAAGGCATGATGTCAATGCAAATTACTTGTTACAATGTTTAGAATCGTCATCTCTTGATAAAGAGGTGATGTCAATGCAAATCATATTTATGTAAATGTTTGATTAATGTTTACTTGTAAATATGCTCAAGTACCTGGATGGAAACTTGTTGATGAGACCATTGTGCCATGCAAACTAGAAATTCTAGCATTTGCTAGTGCCATTTTCCAACACATTCTATCCCCAACCCGACAAGGACTACGCTGCCATACAACACTTATTACATAAAATGTTAGGCATATGAAAATATGCATTTAAATTCCTAATTTTTTTTGATGAAGTGAATATGATATAAATCTAGACTTTTTTTTTTTAATAAAGAGATAAAAGTGTACTTTGGTTTATAAGGTTTAAAAAAGGAGTTATTACACAAAGTGTTAGGCATATGAAAATGTGCATTTTAAGATCCTAAAAAAATTGATTAAGTGAATATGATATAAAGTACTTTTTAAAAGTGGATAATAGAGTGGTATTTTTGAATTTTTTTAATTGATTTCCATGGTTTTATAGTTTTATTAAAGAAGTGACATCAATTTTATATTAAAAAATATTCTTTAAAAGAATCTACATATATAGAAATAAAAAAATATTCTTTATAAGAATCTACATATATAGAAATAAAAAAATATTCTTTAAAAGAATCTACATATATATAGAAATCATGAAGTGCTTACAACACACATTATTAAAAAACAATAAAAAATTACAAATTGAGAAGGATAAAGAGAAGTTCATTAAGGGCTTAGCATAGGAAAATAATTCTCACCTAAATAATCATAATAAGGAATTGATCACATAGATTAAGGAATTAAAAGCAAAGAACCAATTTAATCAAAAACTACAATATAAAAATCAATATTTCAAGAAGAATTTCAACAATAAATTATTGGAGAAAGATGAAGACTTTTTTCGCCTAAAAGATCAGAATAAAAAACTACTTGCACAAATCAAGAAGTTAAAGGATACAAAGCAGTGCATTTAGAAGTTGGAACAAGAGAATCAAGATCTTGAGAAGAAATTATCAGAAAAATGATCAAGAAAATTCCCACTTAAGGAACCTTAATCAGAGGTTGTTCGAACTAATCAAAGGTTAAAAAATGAGACACCAAAAAATCGAGATCTTAAAAATAAAGTCAACAAGTCGTAGATTGATGAAGAACTTGTATGCCTAAAGGTTCATAATCAAAGCATACTAAAAAATTAAGAAGCTAAAGAATGATAACAAGTTGCTACAAACCAAGTTAGAACAACTTACCAACAAAGAGCGTCAATTAATAACGAAACAATGACCAAACGTATGGAATTAGAAAAGCCTTCAAAGGTAAAAATTGAATTCATGGAGAAAGGAACCAATACATATCTAATCGACATCACATCTCAGAAAGATGCAAATCTAGTTGAAGTAAGGATATTTTTAGATGTTGCACAAACAATGGAAATTCCAAGTATCTCTACCCTTAAACTTTTGGGGATCAACAAAGCAACACAAGTGTATAAAAAAGACTGACTTATGAAAATGAAATAAGAAAGCACTCCAAATATAGTAAGTAAAGTTCATGTTAGAAGGATGCCTTATTGGTATCCTAATCACAAGAGCCGATACCTTAATCAATCGACATATCAAAATCACTTTGAAGAAAAACAATTGACCTATATTTCAAAGAATGTCGATGTTAGTACAATTGAGTCTCATAATAAAAATTCATATTGGGAATCCTATAAGTGTAGTGTTCCACAAAGGATCGAATTAGGGTGGCTAGATCCTCTTATAGTTCGATAATTTAGCTCGATACTTAGAAGATCATATCATGTTAAATCATCAAACACTACAACCACCATAACAAAGAACCATGAAACTACATCACAAGCCAAAACAAGAGATGTGTAGTGTAGCTAGGGGGAATAATATGGGGTACCTAGGAAGGTACTCAAGGGGAATAATAGTAGATAAGTATTGTTATGTATAAAGGGCACTTTTAATAAATAAGGCTTAGTGTGAATTCAGTAAATGTAAGAAGACTTACTAGAACGTTCCTCCTCTAGAATATTATTAGGTGGTTGATAGCACTATAAAAAGGGGTTCAAGCAATGTAATGGGAAAGTCAATATGTATTGTATTTGGAGTGTGTATTTCATTAGGAGGTTGCCCCCTCGAAGAGGAAAGTGAACATGAGTGGATCCCTTCCTCAAAATAATCAATTGTATGGTGTTTCCCTACCCTAAGGGTTTTCATATAATAAAGAAGATTTTCCATATTACTATGTGTATCTTGTGTGGTGATTGTATTTCCAGATATTTGGAACTTAACAAGTGATATGAGAGCACTTTCTTCGACCACACAAAAAGGGAATTTATTTTTCTATTTTGCAAATTTTTTGAAGAAGAAAAAAAAGGGTCACAACACTCCAGACAATTCCTATAGATTTCTGTGCAAAATTTGTAGAAATTAATTGTAAATATGAGTTCCTCTAGGAAAAACAACCATTTAAAAAAAATAATCTAAATTGGAGTTTGGAAGGCCAATATATTGTTGATTTAATATCAACAAATTTTCATGTTTTTTTTTTTCTTTTTTCTTTTTTCGTGGATGATCGAGAGATTTTACAGGTTTCTATAGAAATTGGTTCAACATTTGCTCAAACAAATTGTAGATATGAGTTCCCCTCATAAGATCATATAATTTTAAAAAAAAACAATTGTCCGAATCAGAGCCCTGGAAATGAAGATATCGTTGATTTAAAATCAACCATTTTTTTAAGGTTTTTTCATGGAGGTGGTGGGACGACAAAGCTCATAGCTTTTGACAGTGTGCCCAGATTGATACCATATTAGTGCCATTGGATAGAGGATTTTAAGAGTTTTATTTTGGTATATTATATGTGGTGTTTCCAATGGACATTTGCTTTCCACTCCTCATGGACCTATGATGAGATATGGAATCCCTCCAGGCCAAATTTCAAAATATGCAACGAAATATGGAAGCAAAATTTCAAAATATTGAAGAGATCAAATTTGCAGTGCATGAATGATATATTAGGAATACCATGTACATTGACATCACATGAGAATATACTCAAGAAAGATATGCTTGGTATGATTACAAGGACGATTGTGATGATTAGTATATGGATAGTTGTCATTTCTGGGATGACAACCACTTTCATCTTCTATTTAAAGACTCTACTGTACCTTATATAGATCCCATCATCGAGAGCAGACATGAACCTTATATGTATACTCTTCATTTTTTTTATTCTCCAGTACTCACTGATAATGTTTTGGTCATTTCTACATATTAGAATCCAGATGACCAATGTCGATCTTTGGAGCATCAATTTCATCTAGCTATTGAGTTCTGATATCTTCAACGTGGAGTTCACATGAGCACTTGGACATGGAACCCAGGTTTACAATGGTGGTTGGACTACTTAAATATGGTGGCTTTCATTCCTACATGGGACCCTAGTTCTCCAACCTACTTCATCATTATGGTCCACACTTATCAATGGGACCCTGGTATATGGTTGTACACTCTCATAACAAGCGTTGAGGATGTTGAAATTATGCTTATATTGAGAGGTGGGGTGAATCAATATAAGATACTTTTTACTTTATTTAACCATTCATCAATCATTCATTACCTGAGAAACAATAATCACATATAAACTCAAATCATAATGCACATAATTTAACATGGAAAAACAATCGAGAGAAAACCATAAACTTATATTTATAAATTTGTGTAGGCACCAACCTACTATTACAAATATTGTAGGCATCAACCTACTAAAGACACCAATCTCATTAACTGAGCACCAACTTAGCAATATGTAGGCACCAACCTACTGGAGACACCAATCTCCTCAACTAGGCACCAACTCAACAATACTTGTAGGCACCAACCTACTGTTACAATATTTGCAAGCACCAACCTGCTGGAGACACCAATCCCCTCACTTGAGCACCAACTCAACAAGATATTTGTAGACACCCATCCAAGATCTTCATACACATAATACTTTTGACTTCACCTACATGCTTCATACTTCAAACATATATTCAAACCCTAGTCACATTTACCCTTCATGCCCTAGAGAGCTTCATAGCGTCATTCCCAGAATATGATCCCATATTGCAACATCGCAACCTCAAAATAGCACACATTGCAACATTTAAACCTCAAAACAATGCACATTGTAACACCACAAACCTTCAGTCCTTCATAGTGCACCTTAAGAACAAGAAGATCCCAGCAAAAACCCCTCATACTTCTCTTGTAGACCTTTAGAATCCAAAGAGACACCCCATCTCCTTTAGTGCACCTCAGATCACTTCTGAGCACCTCATACTTTATCTCTTGCTTGGTTTCACTACAAATGTGCACATCTATCCTGTATTTATAGTAATTTTGTCCCCATTTTCAGGGCCGAATTGTAAAGACTGGCTAAGCCGATGTAAATTTTATGGTTGGGTTGTCGGACGAACAAATTCATATCTCCTCATTCCTAGAGAGTTAGAGGAAATGCCATATACCGTTGGAAAGGTCTTGAAATAAGATTTTGAACCATACAACGTATGCTCCAATTTGAGCTAAGTATCTAGGGTAAAAATGCCTTCAAATATAGGGTATCCAAACGGAGCATTAAAAATACAAAAATAATATTTCCAACAATCTACATCGTGTATTCTTTATCTTGAACATATGTAGTCTCTCACTATATTTAAAATCAATGACGAGAATATTTCCAACAATCTCCCCCTTTATCATTGATGGCAACCCTTATTCAATTATGAAACTCCCCCCATCTACAACTTTCCCTATGTCTGCAATTATTATTCGCAACTTCTCCCCCTTTGACATCAATGGAAAAGGGTTGCTCCCCCTAAACTCGTGCTTCCCTTTACAGACAAGATGAGAGGGAGATCACTCCTAGCTTCCGTTGCATAAATTTTTCTTCTTTGACTTCATCGAGTATGTATACAACGCTTAAGATTTTGTTTGCATTTACCACTAATCTTCCTGAAGTTTCTTTTCTTATCTCACACCCTTTAGAATAAAATGTCAGGTTGTAACCTTGGTCACACATTCGACTGACACTTAGAAGATTACACTTTAACCCTTCAACATACAAGACATTATGTGTCTTAGTCTTTCCATTATCAAGACTAACAATACCTTTTCCAACTATCCTTGTAGAACCATTATCTCCAAAAGTAACATTGTCTCCTTTTGATTCCTTTAAGGTGAGAAACTTGGTCTGGTCCCCTGTCATGTGTTTTTAACATCCATTGTCAATGTACCATTGATTCCCTTTATTTGAGCATGAAGTGCAAGTCTGCATTATTCCTTCTCATGTTATTCTTGCTTCCTTTTCCACACTTTGTGTATTCTTCTCTATGCTTGCCAAAAGCATCTTCTTCCCTCTTTATTATGTTGCTTCTACAGTCACATGATATGCCCCCATAGTTATTGCACTTATAACATTCAACATTGTAATCAAATAGAGGAGTAAATGAATTGTATTTTCTATCAACAAACCCATGAGAACTTCTGGTTTTGTTGCTTACATAATCATTCTTTGCAGTTTTATAAGAAACTCTATTTATAACTCTCACATGATCACTTCCTACATAAGCTCTACAATCAATTGCTTTATGGCCAAAATTATTGCAATAAAAACAATGGCCAAGAAAGAGATTTTGGTACCGATTTGTGAAAGATCTTCTTGGTGGAACACCTCTTCTAAACTCATTCTTGTAGGAAGAATCATATTTATGTTGGTCACCATTGCCTTTCCTGCTATTTCTTTCATTGTTGATGGAGCCTTTGAGAACATTGGTATAACTTTTAGGCTTTTCTTCATTTTCCTTTTCCGATGGTTTTGTGACCTTAGTGCTTGCATCTCCCTTGGGGGTCTTTTGTTTTTCGTTGTAGACAAGACTTGTCTTGATGAATGGTGACCTTTGGAAATTGAGAATATTATCTAATATTTTAGTACTCTTTCCAAACTTCAAGCTTATAGTGAATTGATCAATTGTTTTCTCTAGTTCCTTTCTTAAGAAAACTGTTTCAACTTCTAGTTTCTTGCAATTTTCTTCCTTTTCTTTTAGTTGACTTCTCACCACTTATTCTATAATTTTTTGTCTCTTGTAGTCGAGTCTTCATGATGATAATTGTATTTTTTGTTTCTTCAATATCATGATCCTCCTCTTCATATTTTTACAGTTTCTCTTTCTACTTTCTATTCTCCCCTCCCGAATCTGTCTATTTCTTCTAAGGCACTATCGAGTTCTGTTACAAGATTCACTTCCCCATCAATTTCTTCTTCTTCTTTTAATTTTTCTCTCTTATTGTCTTCATTATCTTTATCAGTAGACTTTTTATCGATGACTATGAAGAGGAATTCTTCTTTGTCAATATCATAAAAATATCCATCGCTTTCTTCAAGCGAGCTATCGTCCTCTCTAGAGTAAAAAATCTTATTCTTAGTATATTTCCTCTTTTGTTTCTATAAGATTTTCTTCTATTGTGTTGGCCCTCGACCAAGTTTTGGGGAAACTTTGGTCAGTTTTTGGCCCACTTTTGGACTTCAACACGTTGGTCAAAGTAGGAGCGCCTAGGCAGAGCTGAGATCGTGGATCTCACCTATTTTGAGGGCTATGTGGACCTAGTAAGGGGTCCTCTGGGTTTTGTAACAGGTTTATGGGATGTCGGCCAATGGGTTTTCCCCATGTTTAGGCCTTATTGTAAGATTTTGTAAAGTATAAATAAAGAGGAATGCACTGTAGAAGGAGTAGTTCTGTGTGCGAAGGAATGTATGTGGTCGTGGCTTTGTGCTCGACTATGATTTGGTAGACTATGCTTAGTGCTCGTGATGCTCAGTGTGGAGCAGTTGCTAAGAGATTTTGGCTCTGTGCAGTTGACCTATTTTGGAAGGTAAAGAAGGAAGATTTAGTACTTAGTGCGCAAATCTCCTTTCTTGTGCGAAGTTCGACTCTGTGGCTTAGTGCACAAGAGTGGCTGGATGTAATATTTTGGCCAATAATAAAGAGGCGAAGAGGTTTGTGGATGTAGCCCCACCCCGGGGTGAACCACGTATATCTAGTGTCTCATGGTTTGCTTTGTGCAATGTCATTTTTGTTATTCATTTGCTTAGTGCTTTGATTATGATGTGTAATGAATATATAT
>ML784366.1:62765-99458 GCA_009831015.1 Picea engelmannii | reverse complement strand
GAGATGGCCTGAGCGCAGAGTTTGAGCAATTGCGAACCTGTTTTTGAGAGGGGACTGTTAAGACACTGTTTTCTTTGCCCGCTGAGATATTTCCTCCACATAGATTTTTGCGCTCAACCAGGCTTAAAAGCAATGAGCCTCCAAATTATTTTTGCCCCCATAGCGATGTTTTGAGTGCGAAGATATTTGAAGTTCAATCCTCCTTTCATCAGAGGCTTGGTGACTTTGTCCCAGCTAACAAGAGGGATTCTTTTTTCATTTTGTTTACAACCTTTCAAAAAGAACCTGCGAATGAGATCCTCCATCTTCCCGAGGATGCAGATTGGAGCCAGCAAGACAGAGAATTGAAAGATCAGAAGACTGCTGAGGATAGCCTTGATCAACATTGACTTACCAACAAGATTGAGCCATAAGAAACCCCAGACCTAGATCTTGAGTTTAAGCTTATCTAAAAGTGGGAGCCAATCTCTGCTGAAGGCGTTCTTTTGGAATATTAGGAGGCCCAGATACTTGAATGAAGTCCAATTGGAAGAGCCAACAAATCCCAGACATTTGGAAATAGCACTGAGAGCGCTGTTAGAAATTTTCCAACTATAAATATGACCTTTCCCTTTATTTAGTTTGTTGCCTATAGCATCAAAGTAATCATCCAACACTTCTTTGAACCTTGTAGCGGAAAGCACAGAGGCTGCGCCCAACATCAGAGAATCGTCGACAAATAGAGCATGGTTAATATTTTTAACTCCTCTGGCAATGTTAAGGCCCATGATCTCTCGGTCAAGTTGCTTCTTGTCCAAGTAGAAACTTAGAACAAAGGGTTGAAGAAAAAATAGGAGGGGAGAAAGAGGACACCCCTGTCGAAGCCCTCTTGAAGCTTTGAAGAAGTCTGTTATTTTCCCATTCACCAGAGGGGCGATCCAAGGCTCAGAGATACAAGCACGAATCCAATTGATAAACTCATGCCCAAACCCAAACTTGTGCAAAACATCAAAAAGAAAGTTGTGTCCAACACGATCAAAAGAATTAGCTACATCTATTTTGATAACCATACCCTTTTCTTTTCGTTGCAGGCTTGAGTGAATCGCTTCTTGCACTAGGATACAATTGTCCACAATCTTCCTCCCATGCACAAAACCACCTTGATTTTCCGGGATAATATTAGGAAGGATACCTTTCAATCTGTTGGCTATCACCTTGGTAATCAACTTGTAGCCTATGTTGCATAGCGAAATAGGTCAAAATCTGTTGAAAGCACTGGCTCCCTTTTCCTTCAAGATTAGGGAAATAAAGGATGATTTCATGCTACCCCCAATTTTCTGACAGGCTTGGGACTTCAATACCATTTTGTGAAAGTCCTTTTCCACTATCTGCCAACAAGATTGGAGAAATATAGCTGTGAAGCCATCCAGTCTGGGGGTTCTGTCAGGCTCCATAGCAAAGAGAGCAGCCTTTATTTCATTTCTAGTAACCTTTGCTTCTAGGTGCTGGTTCATCTTGGAGGTTAACTTTGAAGGTACCACATCTAGGAACTTAGAATTCTCATCCAACACACCTTCTTCACTGTAAAGATTTTTAAAGTGAGAGAAAGATGCCCTTTTAATGCTCATGAAGTCCTTATGAGTTGTGGAGTATTCCTTGATTTCTGAGATGGAGTTGGAGCTTATTCTCGCTTGGGCTTGTTTGTGGAAGTAGGAAGTGTTTCTATCTCCCTCTTTAAGCCAGAGGCTGTGAGAATTTTGTCTCCAAAATTCTTCCTCCGACAAACATGCCTTATGAAACTTTTGTTGTAAATCCGACTCCTTGTCTAGAGCTTCTTTTGTAATGTCTGCATCTTCCATTTGGAAATGATGGAGCTCAAGATTGACTTGGGCTTGCTTTCTTTCTGCCGCTGGGTTAGGGAGGGTTTTGGCCAAACTTTTCAAAACAAATTTCACTCTTCTGAGCTTTTCCTCCCAAACGAAAAAAGGAGAACCCTTGACAAGTATCCTCCAACTTTCCTTAACCTTATCCATGAAGTCCGGATCCTTGACCCATAAAGAACTAAATCTGAATGGAATAGGGCCAAGATCAATTTGGGCCAACAATTCAAGCTTGATCAGCTTATGATCTGAAGCGCTGCAGGGAAGAATATGCAATCTAGCCTCTAATCCTAAAAGGAGAAAAGAACTTTGAACAATAAATCTATCTAGTCTTGCTGCAATATGCCCAGGACCGACTCTTTTATTTGACCAAGTGTACTTACCATTTAAGGGCTTGATGTCGAGCAAGTCCCAATCATGCATGGGGTCCTCCACCCATTCCCTTGTCGAGTCCCTAATGATGCTTCCTCCTCGCTTCTCAGACATAAGCAAGGTGAGGTTGAGATTGCCAACAATGATGGTGTTTTCCAGATTCTCTATATCTGCCAGATTTCTGATAGAGTCCCAGCATGCCTTCTTCTCCCCTGCGTTTACTGGGACATACACATTGAAGAGGCAAAATACCTCCTTAGTATCAATATGCTAGAGTTTCAGGAACAACCAGTGGGTATTTAGGATCTCAGTGACCATCATATACTTGTTAGTATTCCAAAGAGTGCCCAACCCGCCCGAAGCTCCACAAGCTGAGACGACTTGTCCTCCACCTTTATTCCAAACTTTCTTCCTTGTTTGGAGGAAGTCTTTGTCCTTCATTTTTGTCTCCTATATTAGAAGAATATCTGGGGCTTCTATCCTTAACAAGGTTCTTATGGCTTCTTCTTTCACTTTGCTCCCCATTCCTCTGCAATTCTAGGAGACAACCTTCATCACTTACTTTTTTGGGTGTGGTGAGCTCCCTTGGAGCCCTGAGTCTGGTTTCTTGTCATCTTCGGAGTTCTTGCCAATAGATTCTCAAGGGTTGGTTGCCTGCCTTGAAGCTTGTCTTTGTAAGTTTCTTGTTCTCTCTTTTCCCGGGCAGGCATTTGACCTCTTGTCGATCTTCTAGACGAGATTTGTGATTCCCCTATTTCTCCCTCCTCCTCGGATTCCTCCGAATCTTGTTCTTCCTCTTCAACTTCTGCATGCTTTTCCTTAGGTCTTTCTGAGGCGCTTTCTCCTTGCCTCGAGCCTGGGGATGTCCCTTTTTCTGGGATTTCTTTCTTTTGCATCTCGACCTCTTGGACTTCCACTGAATCTGAGCTTAAGGGCCCAAACTTGTTTTCTTGACCCTTCGGGGGAGGGTTATGCTGATCAGGAGTTGGTTGAGGACCTTTACCATTTGGAACCCTAGTAGGGTTTGGGGTTTTATGGGTAGTCTTTGACCGCTTAACTTGATTCCAACCCTCCTCTTTTCCTTTCTCTGCCTCTCCATTTCTCGGGCAACCCCTGGCAAAGTGACCGTATTCGTGGCATTTCCGACACTTGAAGGGAAGTTGCTCATAATCTAGCTTTTGCACATGAGACCAACTGCTGACATTGATTTTTATTGCCTCTGGAAGACCCACCTCTAAGTCGACTTCAACGTAGATTCAAGCACAGTCATATTGGTCCTTGATGTTTTCCCAGTCAATAAATTTGCCCAGAGCGTTGTCTATGTGCTTCAGAGAATCCTAGTTACAATAATGCACTGGAAGATTCAACAACCGAACCCACACAGGAACGTCCGTTGGAAAATCCACTGCTGGATCAAAATCCGACGTCCACTTATTGAGATATAGGCCCTGAGGACCCAAGAAGTAAGGTCCATTCCTAAAGATCATATCTTTATCATCTTTTGAGATGAATTCGAACAGAAAGTAGCCTCTCCCCAAGAAATACGAGGTTACACTGTTCTTGATCAAAAGCCTCCAGTTTTTGACGACCCAGGTCTCCGTATTTTTTGGAGAGGGCCAAAGGCCAGTAAAATGACCCACAAGGGTACAATCCCCTTGAGACAAGACAACATGTATCAGACCCTTTGGAGGAAGGGATATTTCTGGAATGTCATCTAGCTTCTTCACAAACTTGGCAGCTTTTGTATTCTTCTTTTTCGGCAGCGATGACATCAACGATTTGAAGGCTTCATCAGCGGATGAAGTAGGAGGAAGATGAGGGGCCTGGGGCGAACCCAGACCTCCATGGATGCGAGAGGGAACGATAGCACTGGGTGCGTGCGGGCTTACAGGTTCAACAACAACAACAACACGATCAATAGTAGATACATATTGTTATATATAAAGACCACTTTTAATAAATAAGGCCTAGTGTGAATGCAACAAATACAAGAGGACTTACTAGAAGGTTCCACTTCTAGAATGTTCCTTCTCTAGAATATTCTAAGGAGGTTGATTGCACTATATAAAGGGGTTCAAGCAATGTAACAGACAAGTTAAGAATTATTGTATTTGGAGCATGTAGTTGATTAGGAGGTTGATCCCTCAAAGAGACAATTGAATAAGTGTGGATCCCTTCCTAAAAAGGATCAATTGTATGGTGTTTCCCTACCTTAAAAGTTTTCATATAATAAAGGAGATTTTCCATATTATTCTATGTATCTTGTGTGGTGATTGTATTTTCAGATATTTGAAACTTAACAAGATAAGTCTTTCCATAAACATGCTTTGAGGACAAAGTATTTCTAAAGAGGAAGGAATTGCGATGCACATTTTTTTTTACTATGGAACACATATCCCTAGGAAACATCCTAAGTACTTCCCCTCATTCCGAGGATGATACCCAAGGTAAACCAGATTTGTCATAAGCTTGAGGCTTTGTCAACATATGACTCAAGGCCATTACAACAATATATTTATTAAGAGCTCAACATGTCACTTGCAGGAAAATTGAACCTAGGTGGGGGAGATAACAATCATTCCTTCCAACCACCTGAGCTTGAACCAATGAAATATATATATATCATCAATTAAATAATTAATAGTAAATGAAAGGACACATCCTATCTATAAGACATGACCCAACGAAAGGACATGTCCCATCAACCTCGTGATTAGCCAATGTGTATATACACCGTCATGAAGGTCTTTGTAAATCATATCATATCATTCATAACGTTATTTAATATTTTACTTGTACTTTATGGATTTATGTTGCATGTCCTTCTTATGTTGGATGTTTCTACAGTAAATGGACATTGTTCATTTCAGGCAATATCAACACCCTGCTTTCATTGACCCGACATGAAACCATTTACCACTATTTGATATTTATCCCAAGTCTTCAAAGAATACTACACTGGTTATGATCCCATTGTGATTTCTTAAGAGTCCTCTAGCCCCTCCATGCCCAAGATTGTTTTTTTATGCAACATCAAAGTTCAATTTGACCCATCCTTAGGTAGGGTTACCTAATTTGAGGACTATACTTCTTTCCCAAGTTGTGCTATTTAATGAAAATAAGAAGTTTAGAACTATTAAGAGACCCCATATGATGCTTTTAAATTGTTAGCTTTCATACAATCACTCAATGTCGTACCTCTTTTAAAGTATGCAACTTAGGTTTCAATCAGAGTATAGGTTCACTATGGTGTATTACTCGGTTTTTATTAACAACAAATGTTAAGAAATGACATTGTTTTCATTTTTCTTCATACACATCAAATTCAATGTTGTATTTTCATATCTCTTCTTTCCTCATCTTTATCTAACTCCTCTAATGGAATCTTGACATACATTATATATGTATTTTTAATTGTTTTAAATATATCATTTCTCTTATATATTTCTTCTTTCCCAAGTTTCATATATCAAATTTACTTATAAAATTCATTACTGTTTTTTTTTTTTTAATTTATAAAAAAATAATTAAAAAGTATTAAAAAAATGTTTTTACATTAATATAACGACACTCCTCTTTTATAGTGTTAGGAATACAATTTTTTTTTTTACATGAAGATGTTGCCACTCCCCTTTTTGACATATACATTGACAAGTTAGAAGATTGTCTCGAAGATGCAGGTTGTGTGGACCCGACTCTCGTTGGTATAGTCATCATCCTTCTTTTTTACATTGATGATATTGTTGTTGTGGCGAGGAGTCCTTATGACCTTGATAAGCAACTAAGAATCCCCTAGGAATTCTTCTCTAGTATGGGTACAATTGTGAACATTGATGTAACGTACCCAACCACCTAGGATGGGCCACGTCACACAAAACTCTCTCATTATCAACTCTGATACCATATTTGTAACGTACCTAACCTCCAACTAAGCAATATTATGTGTGGAATACACATAAAAATGAAACTTCTGCTAAACTAAAGTAATTCCTTTACTGTTAGTCGATTTCCTGTAGCTTACAACTACAATTTATAATAGATTTAGCTACAATATGTAACCATAAAACATATGCATCTAAAGCATGCTAATAATCAACATGAAATACAACTAAACCATTCCTTACAACAAAATATAAGTCATTATCATTCATGCATAGTTCATGCACAAAAATAACACATGTAAATAAATCGGTACAAGAGAAAACACTTATCTTTAAACACGAATCGTGCAACCAACTGCTTGGGACAAATGTTCCACCCAACCATCGACTGGCTATTCCAAATATCAACAACTAGTGACCCCCAAGCTGAGGTTAGTAATCCACAAAAGAGGGTGGTCTCTCACAGTCCACTTGTAGCTCATAAAGCTCATAACCCAATTGATATTCTCTTACAACTGTCCTGATATTTCCACCAAATCTCTTCCTCTTGACTTGCCCAACCTAAGGAATGCACAATTTGTTTATCAGGGATCAACCAAGGAATGTATCATCCATTTTTCAGGGTAACCCAAGGGATGCAACATCCGTTTATCAGGGTTAACCCAAGGGATGTACCATCCATTTATCAGGGATATCCCAAGGAATGTTCCATTCATTTATCAGGTTCTCTCTGGCATAGGTAACTAGGAATCTCTAAGCTGGGAACTCAAGGGAACTTGCTGCTAGGAAAACTATCAACAAACCAACAACAAACACTTATTGTTTTAGTGTGACTCATGCAGGAGTTCACTCTTTTGACCTGACAAGTGTGCTATTTAGTTCTCCAGCTCCAATTCACACCAACTACACTCTAGTTACGCTCCATAATTCTCCCTCCATGGTTGCACTAGCTCCAAACTCTCTTTCATTCCCTCTCCCACTGTTGTCCCAACCCATACAAATTCCTCTCTTGTGGCTTGCCTTTCTTGACTCACACTCTTCCCCAAACTGATTGTACTCAACCCTCATGTGCCCAATAAATCTGGGACGTGACCACTCACACCCACCCTCTTACATGCATTCAATGATTGGATTTGGAAACACTCAATGAGAAGGATTTGACCACTCACACCCACCCTCTTACATGTATTCAATGTTTGGCTTTGGGAACACTCAATCCGACATCATAAGCTTCATATACAATTGGCAAGTTTAGGAAAATGGGTTAAATTTATATACATGGGGAATGCCCCCCTTGACCTCTCTTGACCATTATCCTAGACACTTCCCCCTCTTATGGATTAATTCATCCCCCATCTCTTGTCCATGTCCCCTTAGCAATTGACATCACATTTTATTATTGAAACATTAAAATACAATTCACATATTACACTGCTTGGTTGTAGCCACATATTATATCCACATAAGCATTAATTAAAATGAGGATTATAATGGGGATGTCACATTCCCCCTCCCCTACAAGTGTGCGTCGTCCTCGGTGCACTCTATGCCGATATACATGTATATATGCAAATTACATCACAACACTTAGAAATTAAATTATGCAATTTAACAACTCTAGCAACAATTCCAACCATCATTCTCATGTCCCTCTCAACTCACTGACCCAACCATTCGTTTATTAGGGTTGACCCAAGGGATGTACCATCCGTTTATGAGGGCTAACTGATCCGAAAAGACCTTTTACATGACTATGGTTGAGTTATTAAGCATGTGTTGATTAACCAATTAGGAAGCTTAAAGAAAGAGGAAGACAATATGAGAAGATATCACGTCCATAAAAACATGTACATAACTGAAATGAAGCATAAAACAACAACAAACCATAACACGAATGTGATAACGAAGTTCAGAAATCTCCCCTACTTCTCTCGGCCTTTGTCTCAGTGGGTGAGATTTCTTATTTCTATTCAAAGTTCAATAAGTACATCACAACAGTGCCAAAAGGTTACAAAACTGATCTGGTCTTGTTCTACCAGATCTCAAGAATGCAACAGAAGAAACGACACTCAAAATGGATGATCGGAGCTCCCATAAATGGCCTGCAAAGGTGCGCTCCTCATCAACTTCCCTGTATAAAAATGGCTTTGGCTTGGCAAATCTTCAGCATAAACCTTCTTTGAATCTCTTCCCTTGGCCTCAAGAAGGCTTGGTTTATATAGATCTGAAGTTGGTAAACATCTCCCAACTTCCTCCCAAGATCTGGCCTAAAAAAGGGCCCAATATCTCCCAATAATGACCAAAATATCTCAAATATGTTGATAAAAACCAATAAAATCACTAATATAAAGTGAAAAACCCATTTTAATGCACAAATTAAGGGCTAAGCCCCTTTGTCCTGGCGCGTGCCCCTTAACACACAATCATATGTAATCATATGGCCAAGTGCCAACCCCCTAGGGGCTGCACGCTGGCCCTTACCTCCGAAATACCCGGTCGTATGTGCAAATCCATGTAACCACAACCCAAACAGTGCACCAAGCATCTAGGTAGAGACACCTAGTCGTATGGCACATGGAGGGGAATCAAGGGCTAACAAAACCGCGCCATAAACAATAACTGGGTCCTATGGAGGCATGGTCACAATGTTGTGGTTCTATGGTATGGCTTGCGCCAAGGGCTGGGGCTAGCCCCAACCCTTTCTCCACCCATATGAACCAATACTCAACCTAAAATACATGTTTGCAACTATATAAAATAAGCCACATATGCATGCAGGTTCGCTAGCCAAGCCCTGCCAAAACATTCGCCCTATGCCGAGGTCACTGGTTCAAAACTCACGGAGTCCAAAATTTTTCACAAGCATTAACCAACCAATGGGTGCCACGTGGAAACCCATGTATGGGCCACATGACACCTAACCATTTTCCGATGCCTATGCCATGTGTCAAACATCGAATGGTCCATGTGTTTGCCACCTGTTTTCCTTGTCACCATACTTGCCCAGTCACTGTCTTCCATGTGTCGTCGTATGAGCATGCCACATGTCACCCTTGCAGTGGTGACATGTGTCACCCTTGCAGTAGTGACACGTGTCACCCTTGCAGTGGTGAGATGTGTCACTTCCCTGTTGGTCCACCTGTACCTACCACGTCATCAGTCTGTACGCCTAGTCAGCCTACCACATCAACTGTACGAACCCTGCCACGTTTGCACCAGTTGTGCTACCACATTAGTTGTACGATCGTACGACTTGTACAATCAGTTTCCACGTGGCACTGTACGGACTGTACAATCATCATTTTTTTTGCATGTTTGGCAAAATGAACAGATCCCCATAACTTGAGAATACGACGTCTGTTTGAGCCTGTTCAAGTTGCGTTGGGTTTGTATCGATGAGGCCTATGCACACGTCTATTTTGAATCCATTATGAGAAYGTTGTTTTTTAGGCCTTTCTGAGCCCCATCAAGCTCCTGGATCCAAATCTAGATCACACCTCCCCACAAAAGGACCTTTTGGTCCCCAAAAGGTTACTGACCAGTCAACAAGCTCGRGATAGGCCACCCGTCTTGTCCTCTGTCTTTGAACTCTGTCATGTGCACCTGTCTCATCAAGATCAACTATAACACAATCATGACAACTGACAACATATTGTTAGCCATTTGTACCCTATCACATCTTACTAAAGCCACTATTATCCATGTAGACAACATTACTAATGATAGCATCAAAAATATGACTGCAAACAAGATGAAATATTTGTAATATTTGCACGACATTAGCTTATCTTGAAGCAAACTATGATTGATTTTCCATTCCACAATCATCTCCTGTTCTTGCTTAAGATCGGTTACTTGACTTGAAACAATTATAGGTTTGTTGCTTGCTTGAGCTTCCTTCTTTAATTGTTCCATAGTTTGAAGAGTTTTATTTGCCTTTACATGATGAGCATGAACCACATAATCTTGACCTGCTTTGGTTAATTGATATTGATTCTTTGTCCAATAGAAGATTGCTTTACGATCATATAAGTATGGACTACCTAAGACCATTCCACATTCACTTAGTGGCACTACATCACATGTTACCTCGTCCACATACTTAGATGAAATATCAAATTTTAATGTGCACTATTTGGTTATGTGCATTTGATGATTGTTGCTTATCCATTCAAGTGTGTAAGGCTTATGATATATCTTTGTTTTTAATCCCAATTGCTTAACCAATTCCTTTGAAATTAGGTTAGATTGATATCCAGTATCGATTAATGTGTCAACCTTAGTGTGCCTCATGATGACCCTGATATGAAACAAGTTACTTCTACAATCAATTCCTTCACCAATTTTACCTGTCATACCAACCAATGAGACTTTAGATTCATCACTTGAATCCGATCCCAAGTCTGTGGGTTGTGTTGTCGCTGCAATTGTTTGCCTCCCTTTATTTTCCTTGAACCACTTTGGTCTCTTCTCAAGATGCAATTTCCAACAACGGTCCTCATCATGCCCCTCTTTCTTGCAATGCTTGCAAGAGGGCTTCTCTTCCTTTCTCGTCACTGCATTTGCCTTTTTTCCATGCCACTTCCTTTTGTCCTCTTTCCTTGAATATGATTCCCCTGATACACCAACACATTTTTTCCTTGCTTCAATGTATGTCGCTTGAACAAAAACCTCATCAAGATTAGTTGGTCCAAACATGAATACAATGTTTATAATATGTGCAGGTAAACCTCCTATATACTTCATAAGAGTTTCTTGGGTATGTAAAGGAATATCTAACATCAATGCCATTTTTCGAAAGCCATATGTGTATACTTGCACTGTTTGTCATTTTCTTAGTTTTAAAGCTTGCCATTCAATTAATGCTTTCTCTTTATAACCCAAACGATATAATTGTTTTCTAAGTGCAGAAATGAAACTTTTCCATGATGGAAATACATTACCCACTTGTTGCATGCCATTTTGCAACTTGCTTTGCCACCAAATGAGTGTTGTGCCTGCAAGTCTCAATGATACCAACTTGATTTGTGTGGCCTCATCCTTCATCTATTGCACACTGCAATAGACCTCCATCTGTCTGACCCAATTGTCAAGTCTCTCTACATTAACTTCACCATCATACATGGGTAATTCGAATTTAACATCAAATTTTAATAATGGCATTTCATTCTTATGTTTATGAACATGTTTCTTGGCATTGGATTTAGAACTTGAACTTGAAGAAGAAGGATAAGAAGGAGGTGATGATGGAGGTGAAGGAGGAATCTGAGAAGGATCCTCTCCTTCTTCACTTTTCCCCTTTGAATATTCACCCAGATTTGGTTTCTTACGTTCCAAGTAATCATCGTACAAAACCTTCATCATCTCTGACATAACAAATAAAGTTTTTCGAAACTCTTTCTCATCCTGAGAAAGTCCCTCTTCTGATGCCATCCTCTCGCTTTGAGAAGTTAACTTTCTCAATCCAATCAATGGATTATCTTCAACAAGATCGCCTTCACCACGAAGTAGCTTTTCCCTGGTTAACATGCAAAACTCAAATTCAAACGTCAACTAGCTCTGATACCACTTGATCCGAAAAGATCTTTTACACGATATGGTTGAGTTATTAAGCATGTGTTGATTAACCAATTAGGAAGCTTAAAGAAAGAGGAAGAAGATATGAGAAGATGTCACAGCCACATAAACATGTATAGAACTGAAATGAAGCATAAAACAACAACAAACCATAACACCAATGTGATAACAGAGTTCGACAATCTCGCCTACGTCTCCGGGCCTTTGTCTCAGTGGGTGAGGCTTTCTTATTTATGTTCAAAGCTCAATAAGTACATTACAACAATGCCAAAAGGTTACAAAACTGATCTGGTCTTGTACTACAAGATCTTAAGAACCCAACAGAAGAAACGACAAAGGATTGCTCCTCAGAAATGACCTGCAAAGGTGCGCTCCTCAACAACTTCCCTGCATAAAAATGTCTTTGGCTTGGAAAATATTCAGCAAAAACTTGCTTTGAATCTCTTCCCTTGGCCTAAAGAAGGTCTGGTTTATATAGGTCTGAAGTTGGTAACCATCTCCCAATTTCCTCCCAAGATCTGGCCTAAAAAAGGGCCCAATATCTCCCAATAATGACCAAAATCTCTCAAATATGCTGATAAAAACCAATAAAATCACTAATATAAAGTGAAAAACCCATTTTAATGCACAAATTAAGGGCTAATCCCCTTTGGCCTGGCGCGCGCCCCTTAACACACAGTCATATGTAATCATATGGCCAAGCACCAACCCCCAAGGGGTTGCGCGTTGGCCCTTACCTTTGAAATACTTGGTCGTATGCGCAAATCCATGTAACCATAGCCCAAATGGTGTGCCAAGCATTTGGTTCACATTGTTGTGGTTCTATGGTATGGCTTGCGTTGAGGGCTGGGGCTATCCCCAACCCTTTCTCCGCCCATACGAACCAACACTCAACCTTAAATACATGTTTTCAACTATATAAAACAAGCCACATATGCGGGCGGGTTGGCTAGCCTAGCCTTGCCAAACCATTCAACCTACGTTGAGGTCACCAGTTTAAAACTCACAGAGTCCAAAATTTTTCACAAGCATTAACCAACCAATGGGTGCCACATGGCAGCCCATGTCTGGGCCACATGGCACCTCACCATTCGCCGACGCCTATGCCATGTGTCAAACATCGATTGGTCCACGTTTCTTCCTTGTCACCATACTTTCCCAGTCACCATCTGCCATGTGTCATCGTACAGGTGTGCCATGTGTCTCCGTATGGGCATGCCACATGTCACCCTTACAGTGGTGACACATGTCACTTCCCCTGTTGGTCCACCTGTACCTGCTACGTCATCAGTCCGTATGCCCAGTTAGCCTGCCACGTCAGCTGTACGGACCCTGCCATGTCTACGCCAGCTATGCTACCACGTCAGCTGTACAGACCCTGCCACGTCTACGCCAGCTGTGCTACCACGTCAGCTATACGGTCGTATGGCCTGTATAGTCAACTGCCACGTGGCGCTGTACATACTGTACAATCATCATTTTTTTTGCTTGTTTGGAAAAACGAACAGATCACCATAAATTGAGCATACGATGTCCGTTTGAGTTCGTTCAAGTTGCGTTGGGTTCATATCGATGAGGCCTATACACATCCATTTTGAAGCCATTCTGAGAAATTTTATTTTTAGGCCTTTCTAAGCCACATCAAGCTCTTGGATCCAAATCTGGATCACTAACCTAAGGAATGAGCCATTCATTTATCAGGGTACCCCAGCACAGTAAGATAAGACTCTGAGATGTGGTTCTAGAACTCTAGCTGCTCAAAATGGAGTCTTGAATTATGTTTTCTTCAAAATTGTAAAAATTTGCGGGTACTCTTCCCACATGTTTTCTTCATGATCCCATGTAGCATCCTTAGGACAGTAGCAGGTCCATTGAACCTTTACCATCCCTATGGATTTTTTCCTGAGCACCTTGACTTTCCGGTCCAGGATGCGTACTGGTTCCACCCAGAAATCCCCTTCGTGCTCCACCTGGATTACATTCCAATCAATTATGTGGTTAGGATCATATACATACTTCTTTAATAAGGATACATGAAATACATTATGTACTCTTATGGATGCAGGAAATGCTAGCATATATGAAACTAGTCCTATCTTTTCAAATATTTCAAAAGGTCCACAATATCTTCCTGCCAACTTCGGGCAACTTCATAATCTTATCAAAATTCTCTTTGCCTTTACTTTTAAGAACACATGTTCTCCCACTTTAAAATATCTGAAAACTCTGTTCTTTTCTGCATAAGTTTCCTGTCTATCCTGGGAAACCTTTAAATTCTACTTTATTTTTTTGATCTGCTCTTCCAATTCTGTTAACAAATCTGGCCCAACAACTGCTCTGTCTGCTGGATTATCCCAACTCACCAGGGTGTTACATTTTTTTCCATACAATGCTTCAAACAAACTCATCTTCAATGAGGCATGGTACCCATTATTGTAGAAAAATTCCACTAAATGAATATAATCTTCCCACTTTGATGGCTGATCCATCACATACATTCTAAGCATGTCCTCAATTATCCTGTTAGTCCTTTTGGTTTTCCCATTTGATTCTGGATGATACACTGTACTAATATTCAAATTTGTTCCAAAGCCTTTGAACAAACCTTTCCAAAAATTTGAAGTAAACTTTGGATCTCTATCCAAAACTATTGTCTTAGGTACTCCATGTAACCTAGCAACTTCCTTCATATAAATTTCTATGATATTTCTTGCCTTGTGTGTAGTCTTTCTGGAATAAAATGTGTTGCTTTAGTCAATTTATCCACCACCACCATGATGGAATCATGTTGCTTCAATGTTCTGGGAAGCTTAGTAATAAAATCAACTGTGACTACTTCCCACTTCCATTCCAGAATGAGAAATGGCTATAGCAAACCTGCTGGGTGTCTATGCTTTGTCTTCACTCTTAGGCATTCTAGACACCTGGCTATGTAATTAGCCAATTTTTTCTTCATTCCCGACCAAAAGTACTGGCTTCTCACTGCTACAACTGTCTTCTGATATCCTGGGTGTCCGACATATGGCACATTGTGCATTTCCTTCATAACTGCATTTTTCAGCTCATTGGAATTCGACACATATACTTTTCCCTTGTACATGAGGATTCCATCCTCTTTCATCTCATAGGAATTTAACTTATGCTGAAATTTACCTTGCTGTAATGCTTCTCTTATTTTCACATATTGCTAATCTGAATTCACTACTGCAATAATTTGATATTTCAAATCTATCCTATACATGTTGATGGCTGCCACATGCACTTAACGATCTCTCATGCTGAGTGCATCAACCACTTGATTTTCCTTTCCCTTTATATGCTTAATTTAGAAATCATATTCACTCAGAAATTCCAGCCATCTAGTTTTTCTCGCATTTAGTGTTGGCCATCCAAACAAATGTTTTAGGCCACAGTGGTATGTTCTTAGCTCAAATTTCTTACCCATAAAGTAATTCCTCCACATTTTTAATGCATGTACTATAGCTTCCAACTCCAAGTCATGTGTAGCATAGTTTCTCTCACGCTCTTTTAGTTTTTCTGGATTCATAGCATACCACATTGTCCCTTTGAATGAGGACTCCACCGAGTCCTTCCTTGCATGCTTCAGTGCACACAACAAAATCTTCATCTGGATCTGCAATATTCAGTATTGGTGAACTTGTCAATATTTCATTTAGCTGTCAAAAACTCTCTTCACACGTGGAAGTCCATTCGAATTTCACTCCCTTCTTTTGCAAAGAAGTGATTGGACTTACAATCCTTGAGAACCCTTTTATGAATCTTCGGTAATAACCAAAAAGATCCATGAATGAACTAACCTCTGTCACATTCTTTGGCACTGGCCATCCTCTAATGGCCTTTATCTTCTCACGATCAACTTCTATCCTTGCTGCTGAAATTATATGCCTCAAGTAGTGAATCTTCTTTTGGTAAAAGATGCACTTACTTAGCTTAGCATACAATTTATGCTCTCTTAAAACTTGAAACACTATTCTTAAATGTTGCTCATGTTCTTCTTCTGATTTAGAATAGACGAGGATATCATCTAAGAACACAATCACAAAGTTTTCCAGGTACTCCCTGAATACTCCATTCATCAAGCACATAAAAACTGCTGGGGCATTTGATAGCCAAAATGACACTACCGTGAATTCATAATGCCCATATCTTTTTCTGAGTGTTGTCTTGTTGATGTCTTCTTCCTTTACCCTTACCTGATGATAGCCAGATCTTAGGCCAATCTTTGAAAATATTCTTTCACCTTTCAGTTGGTCAAACAAATCGTCAATTCTTGGCAAAGGATACTTATTATTTATGGTAACCTTATTAAGCTTCCTAAAATCAATACACAACCTTTGCATCCTTCTTTTTCATAAAAAGAACCAGGGCTCCCCAAGGTGACACACTTGGGCATATGTACCCCTTCTTCAATAGTTCTTCAAGCTGCATCTACAACTCTTTTAGTTCTAGTGTACCCATTATGTAAGGTGTCTTAGACACTGGGGCAACTCGTGGCACCAAATCAATAGAGAAATCAACGTCTCTTTTTGGCGGTAGTCCCAAAATTTCTCTAAAAACATCTTCACATTCCCTCAAAACTGAATGGTCTTCAATGCTCACCACTCTATCTTTGGGGGCCTCCTCCATATGGGCTGCAAACATCTGACATCCTTTCCTGAAGCTATTCTTCAACTGCATAGATAAAATCTCTCTAATATCTACAACTCTTGGAATGCCTTGAATCTTCCCTTGCTGCCCCTCCTCATCAAGACATGTGATTGTCTTGTGGTAACATTATAGGACAACATTATATTTCTCCAACCATTCCATACCAATTAGAAAATCATATGAACCCAATGGTATGATGTTTACATCCACCTTTGTATTGAGTCCATTCATGTCTATCAAACAATATTTAACCAACTCATTGATTTTCCTCTTAGCACCCGTGGCTAACTAAACTAACCAAGATTTCTTATGCTTACTTCTTTACAACTGAAATATTTCAATGATGTTAGCATTTATGTAATTATGGCTAAACCCGAATCAATTAAAATTGCTACGAGATCATTATTGATCTTACCTTCCACTTCAATCATGGGATATTGATACTCTGCCTGCTTGTTATCAAAGGCTACATAAATCCTTGGCATGCTTCCTCCCATGTCTTCCACTATTTCAGCCTCTTGAATGTTGTGGACAATCCCCATTCTTTCTCCTTTGTGAGGGAAATCCTTATGTATATGATTTCCCTCGCAGCCCCAACATTTCACCTGGTGCTACCTTGGCCTTTTTCCAAATGAATCTGCAATCTTGTGTTCATTTTGTGCAACTTGACCCTATTGATTCGCTTGGAAATTATTCCTGAAAAAGGGTGGCTTAAAACCCTTCTGCCTTTGATCCTTCTTATCCTTTATCTTTCATTCCAAGTTTTTTGGAAAATTGGTCTTCCTATGCTCTATTCATACAGATGCCTTGCTCTTCCTCCAGAGTTTTGGGATTTTCATATTAAATCTTATCACTGTAGAAAGATGATAACCCACTTAGAAACCTTTGGATTTTGACTTTCTCATCCTTGATGAAGTCAACATACTTCAAAAATTCAAATAACCGCTTCTCATGTTCCTCCATTGTCATGGTTCCCAACTTGAGTTCAAAGAACGCTTTCATCTTTCTTTCATAGTAATGCTTGGACAATATTTCTCTTGTAAATATCCCTTGAACTGCCTCCACAAGATTTTTTTGTTATCAAGGTTCTTGGCTTGCTTAAGTTGATCCCACCACATGGCTTCCTTCCCTTGCAAGTGGTAGGTGGCAATTATAGCTTCTACCTAGGAGGGGTAATCATGCAGATGGAAATATTTCTTCAATTCCAACAACCAAGCCTTTACCTCTCCTCCTTTCCTGAACTCACCATTGAAAGTTGGTGGCTTAATCTTCCTAAGTCCCCCCTGCAAGATGTTTGCCTCAGGTCTTCTCCTTTACCTCCGAACATGAGACACATACGGGCTTCTCCCTGGACCTGAATTTGCATGAGTTCTTTTGGTGGAATGTCTTGGAGAATGATGGTGTCTACTCATGCTTCTTGGCTTCTTATCACTCCCTTGATCATCTCTTTTGCTTTGGGATCTTGATGCTGATACTTTTCTAGCACTAGATGCTTGCTTGGTGCCAAAGTACTTATTAAATTGCTTATGTAGCATATTTAGGATTTGAAGTATCTCTTCTCGAGCCTTCATGATCCTCTCATTATTGGCTCTATAGCTATGCACTTCTCTTTTTAGGCTTCTCATAGTTACAGTTCCCCACCTGTCTCTTCTCCCATTAGACTCGGTCTCAGCATTACCCATGCTGGCATGCAGACCTGCAATTTCTTCTTCATGGTTGTAAAACCCTTGAGCATCTTCCATGTCTCTAGTTCTCATGTAGGAACTAAAATATGCTTTTCTGTATCTCTAATTCTACAAGAATGTGCATGCAATAATTGCTTGTTAGAATTAAGCGTATTGCAAAATATTTATTAATTAGATTACTAGTAATTATTTGTTTTAAATTATGAAGAATATTAATTCACTACACTCAAGTAGGATTCCTTAAATGCACTCATTTTCGAAACAACTCTTCAACGACTCTCCTCATACCTCAAACTGAGTTTTGAGCGATTAGTTACAACAATTACAAGTCGCAATTTCCACTCTTTTACTGCTAAAAAATTCACTTTTATCACTTTTGAAGAAAATATAGCACCCAAATAAAAATTCCGAGACAACATATTTGTTATGTTTCTCAAGATATTTCGAACGAATATTCATTTTGCCCAATCCGAGTCCCGAGCTGAAAGTTATGGTGGAAAAATAATGAAGGAATATTCATTGGCACAAGCAACATAGTAGCAATGCTCAACAATCGTATGATCATTTCTTGATTAGATCTTCGTCGTTGATCTTTCTTAATGGATTCATTGTGGATCTAAGTCATATCTCTTCTTCATAACTTCCATGATCTCACTACCAACACTTAGCTTCTTTTTCCTTTATGGACTCATAAACTTGTACCTTCCTTTCATAACTTCGTCCAAGAGGTGCCAACACTTGGCCATTTTTCCATCTTTGCGGACTCACAGACTCATGGACTCAAAATCTTGTAACCTTCCTTTCATAACTACGTTCGAGAAGTCTCAACACTTAACCATATTTCCAGTTCTTACTGCAGACTTGTGGACTGACACTTAGACAAATTTCCAAGATCTTACCGCGGTTTCGTGGGATTGAAAGTTAGACAAATTTCCAAGATCTTACTGCGGTTTCAAACTCGTGGATTGACACTTAGACAAATTTCCAAGATCTTACCATGATTTCGTAGGATTGAATGTTAGACAAATTTCCAATATCTTACCGCGGTTTCATGGGACTGATACTTAGACAAATTTCTAAGATCTTACCGCGGTTTCATGGGATTAACAGTTAGACAAATTTCCAAGATCTTATCGTGGTTTCGTGGGGACTGGCACTTAGACGAATTTCCAAGATCTTACCGCAGTTTCGTCGTACTGATAGTTGGTCTGCCACATGGATCCACATCACCTGCCAACTGTCATCCCATCCAACATGTACCTACCACCATGTTAGCACACGTATTTCTTCTACCATGTCAGCTGACATGTGGCCTCCACGTCATGCCGATGTCATCGCATGGAAAAATGCCCAATCTTTTTCGATTTGCTTATGTTCGAATTTTCCAAAGAGGCTCAATTCAATTCTTCACATTACCCATGAAATTTCTCTCAATTTTACTATCGTAACTTAAATAAACAAGTTGCAGGCATACTCCAAAAATTAATCCTCTGTGAGTTTTCGCTTCAACGTTCTGCTAACTCAACCCATCCAGGCTCAACGTTGAAAAATGGGCTCTGATACCACTTTGTAACGTACCCAACCACCCAAGCTAGGCAACGTCACAAAAAACTCTCTCATTATCAACTCTGATACCATATTTGTAACGTACCTAGCCTCCAACTAACCAACATTACGTGCATAATACACATAAAAACGAAACTTCTCCTAAACTAAAGTAATCCTTTACTGTTAGCCGATTTCATGTAGCTTACAACTACAATTTATAACAGATTTAGCTACAGTCTGTAACCATAAAACAAATGCATCTGAAGCATGTTAATAATCAACATGAAATACAACTAAATCATTCCTTACAACAACATATAAGTCATTATCATTCACACAGAGTTCATGCACATCAATAACACATGTAAATAACTCAGTACAAGATAAAACACTTACCTTTTTAAATAAGAGTCGTGCAACCAACTGCTTGGGATGGACATTCCACCCAGCCATAGACCGAATGTTCCAAATCTCAATATCCAGTCACCCTCGAGCTGAGGCTAGTAATCCACAAAAGAGGGTGGTCTATCACAGTCCACTCGCAGCTCATAAAGCTCATAACCCAACTGATATTCTCCTACAACTATCCTGATCTTTCCACCAACTCTCTTCCTGTTGACCTGCCGAACCCAAGGAATGCACCATTCGTTTATCAAAGATCACCCAACGAATGTATCGTCCATTTATCAGAGTAACTCAAGGGATGTACCATCCGTTTATTAGGGTTAACCCAAGGGATGTACCATCCATTTATCAAGGATAGCCCAAGGAAAGTGCCATACGTTTATCAGGGTCTCTCTGGCATAGGGAACTAGGAATCTCTTAGCTGGGAACTCAATGGAACTTGCTGCTAGGAAAAATATCAACAAACCAACAACAAACACTTGTTGTTTTAGTGCAACTCACACATGAGTTCACTCTTCCAGCCTGACAACCGGGCTCTTTAGCTCTCCAACTCCAATTCACTCCAGTTATGCTCCAGTTACGCTCCAGTTACACTCCAGAATTCGCCCTCCATGGCCACACTAGCTCCAAGATATCTTTCTTTCCCTCTCCGACTACTGTCCCAACCCATACAAATTCCTCTCTTGTGGCTTGCCTTTCTTGACTCACACTATTCTCCAAGCTGATTATACTCAACCTCCAGGTGCCCTATAACTCTAGGATGTGACCACTCACACCCACCTTCTTACATGGATTCAATGATTGTCTTTGGAAACACTCAATCAAAAGGATGTGACCACTTGCACCCACCCTCTTACATGTATTCAATGATTGGCTTTGGGAACACTCAATCAAACATCGAAAGGTTCATATAGAATTGACAAGTTTAGGAAAATGAGTTAAATTGATATATATGTGTAATTCATCCCTTGACCCCTCTTGGCCATTATCCTAGACACTTCCCCCTCTTGTGGATTAATTCAACCCCCATCTCTTGTCCATGTCCCCTTAACAACTGACATCACTTTTTTATTATTAAAACATTGAAATATAATTCACATATTACATTGCTTGGCCATAGCCACACATTGTATCCACATAAGCATTATTTAAACTGGGGATTATAATGAGGATGTTACAACTGACAAAACGAAGGTTATGATAATTAAATACAAAAAGATCACCTACGATACTTTCATAGATGATAACAATAGCTTGGAGGAAATGCCTTCATACAAAAAACTTGGAATTGATATTCATCACAAGCTCAATTGGAACTATAGCATTAAGAAAAGAATAAAAGGAGGGTGGAAAGCTTATTATGGGCTCGAAAACAATTGTAAAACAACAGACCTTTAGCTATGGGATAAGAAAAAACTCCTCTTTGAGACTCTTGTCACTCTTGTTATCTTATATGGATGTGAAGTTTGGGGATGTAGTATTTGTAGAGAATCCTGGAGAAATATAGAGTAGATTCAAAAGAATTTTATAACTTATAATCTCAAAATTAAAGGAAATACACCATATCCTATCCTCCTCATAGAAGCGGGCTTTTACCCCATTGAGAGCATAATTATGATTAGACACTTAATATACAATAACAAGATAAACAACAAGGACGACAAGAGGCTCTCCAAAATTGCTTCAAACTCCAACCAAAACCACTAATTGTTAATGCTTTTCGAGTACAAAAATAAAATTCTATAGAAATCCAAGTAATCTCTTACATTTCTTAAGACCCGATAAACCAATTCTAATCTTAATGAATGTTAATCATCCCTCATCATTATCATAATATTAAAAATATCATTTTAAATTTAAATTTAAATATCATTGTTTTTCCTTTGATTAAAACTTATATAAATAAAATTGAGTATAAAATAAACTTTTGATTAGAACTTATATAAATAAAATTGATTATAAAATAAACTGTTTAACCTTTCGAATTTATATTATATATAAAATAAGGTTGCGTTACCCCCACACACATTTTTTTAATTACAACTTTCGCATTTATTTTATAATATTATTCAATATCCACCACCATAGTAAATTTTAATGTAAATAATGATATATGCAAATTGCCATAAACCAAAAAAAATTACACAAGTTATACACCTCCCCCGATATATATATATATATATAAACTTAAATTGTTTATAAACGTGTACTGGTTCTATTCCAGAAACCCAACTCTTCATTATTATCTAAAATATAAGCAAAAGTCTTGGTATAACTATTTTGTAGGTTTAAAAGAATATATTTTCCTTTTCAATGGACCGTCATTTAAAAAAAAGTATTAAAGAAAAAAAGTATTGTTGATTGCTACTTGTTTAACTTTTCCTTGCATTATAGTCATGATCCTTGGTTTGCATTTATTCTCTCTTGATGTTCACCTGTTCATCATCTTATCTTCTAAGATAATGTTTATTCTTTGTGTGTAATGATTACTTGCTTATTCTTTGTCTCTAATGATTATTTGTTTGCCCCATGATGTAAAACTATATATTTCCTACTAAGTATGATAAAGACAATGAACATAGATAAAAACAAATATAAGGATATTTAAAAAGGATTATAACCTTATCATAAAAATTATAACATATAAAAATTTAAAAATTATTATAAAAAACATTATATAATTGTTAAAAAATTATTATAAAAAACATTATATAATTGTTAAAAAAATATTATGAAAAACATTATATAATTATTAAAAAATTATTATAAAAAACATTATATAATTGTTAAATAATTTTTATAAAAAACATTATATAATTGTTAAATAATTTTTATAAAAAACATTATATAATTGTTATTAAAGATATTGTATTAGCGATTTTTTTTTAATTGTATATCGTGCCCTATCAACAAAATCATCATTTATATTTGTAATATTTTTATATATAATGATCACAAAAATTTAAAAATTATTATAAAGATATTGTATTAGTGATAAAAAAAAATTGTTGTTTATTGTACCCTACCAACAAAACCATCATTTATATTCGTAATATGTTTATATATAATGAAGGTTTTCAAGTAACCATAATTTAAGTTAAGAGTCATATGGAGCATGGGTGATGGAATTCTCCAAGAGCAAATTGGCAGGCTTTTATTTTTAGTAAAGGTTTGAATTCTACTGTGAAAGTTTTGATGGTGGATTACTATTTTTAGGAACTGGTTTTTTGGTTTGATGACAATTGTTTATAGATAATTTTGAGTTTACGTTTGTTGTTGGAGCTCTAGGATGGGGTTATGTTGCACTAGTTAGCCATGTTAGAGAGTAAAGGTGGTTTGGTTGGCTGGGGAGGCTCCACTAACGAAGTTAGGAACAAGGGGGGTCTGCCTGGGATCCATTTCTCATTTATTAAGCATTAAACACCATTTATTTAGGCATCAATCCCGGGGCTAGGCCCACCGCACTAACCTGACTTGTTTCCTGTGCTGGCAGCCGTTTGATTCGTTGGTAAGTATTTCGGTATGGCACATGAGGTCAATGATCTTATGGGTGCTGCAGACAAGGAGGAGTGGGAACAGAAGGGTCTTTTCAACACAATTGACACACTGTGTAACACAAAAGGTGGTGGTTGTAAATTGAATGATTCTACCTTTCCCATAGTAAAGGTTCTGCCCACACCTCCCCTTGTTACATCAAAGGTCTTTCGTCGAGATTTTCTGGAGTTGGCGAGGTATTGTTGCAGAACCTTTTCGCTCTTGGACTATGTAACGAGTTGAATGAGCGGGTCCTTGGTAAGGGGATTGACACTGTAGGATATAAGTTTGGGACAGGCGACCGGTCAATGCTTCTTAGAGAGTCGTCAGGCACAAAACCAATGAGCATACAACGTGAGTCATTGCGCGTGAAGGAAACATGGCATAAGAAAGTTGCTCGGGCCTGGAAGCCCAAGAAGGTGAGACATCGCCTAGTCATAGGGATGGACGTGGGTTTGGAGGAAACCTGTAAACTATCCCTTTGCGCGCTGGTCGAGAGGTTTTCCTATAAGTCTAGGAGCATTATTACCTTCTCGACGTGGATGCAATTGACCTGGTTACCTATTATTGCTTATGAACATGAGTTTTTGACTCTACCTTATGGGTGGTTCAGACTGGTTTTCAAAAATCCAGAAGACACTGAGATTATCTTGAATCGTTTTTGGGATTTCGAGGGTGGCAACATTATGTTGAAGCGATGGAGAACCCGTTTTGGCCTAGCTACAGAATAATTTAGCCATCGCCATGTGTGGGTCTTGCTACCAGGCTTACCACTCAATATCTGGAACAAAAATGCCTTGATGGCAATTGGGAACCTGCTCGATCATTTTCTAAATGTTGATGAAAGCAATCTCCTCTCTCCTGATAAACACATGGCGCGTGTTTTAGTGGAACTGGATATACATGCTGGTCTTATGGACTCGCTGGAGTTGGAGTGGTGCGGTCAAGCGATGGTGCAACGTCTAGACTATCAGGGCTTACCTTTCCGCTGCACTTCCTGTAGACGGATGAAACATCTTCGTAAAGATTGCCCCAACTAGAATGGAGCTGGAGTATCAGAGGATTCATTGAAAAATCATTCCAAAGATCTGTACATGAGCAAAGAGGATTCCGAAGGGTTGGGGTTTTTTTCTACAGGGTACGCTGAAGCTTCAACATGACATTTCTAGGAAACTTTTATTGGTAAGTTAAGGTATTTTTTCCCTTCTTTATATTTTAAACTTTCATCATGGGAACGAGATTATCTGGACACATCTTTTCCTTCGACCACTGTGCCATCAAAAGAGATAGACTGCGATACTAAGGATTCTACTGATCTTGGGGAATCCATTTCTGATTCTGATAGGAATCCTGTTATCACGTCTCCTATTGTTCCCCCTTCTTCCTTACCCGATGATTCCTTGTTACAGTCCTCATTGGTTAGTGCTGCTTCTACTTCTCAGACTAATAGTTTACCTGAGACTGCTATGATACTGGATTATGTTTTAGACACTTTGATTCTGACTCTTAGGGATTTAGTCAACCCTACTCCACTACAAACTTATTGGGGCTTGGAAGCCTACCAGGGGAACTTAGCCAGTGATTCCGGTCAGAATGTGACTAGTGTGGGGGCTAGTCAGGGGAAGACACTAGCTTGGTCACAGGGTCTTGGTATGGAGGTCTCTCCTATCAAAACTCGCAGTGCTCGCAAGAAACTAGGGATAACACCTACTGTTGTAGAACAACTTTCGATTTCAAATCATGATTTGGGGGCGCTTAGAGGCATGAAAGCCCTCACAAGGGATAAATCAAGATCCTCCTCTCCCTGAACATAAGAAGGGTAGGTGGCTCCCTAAATTTTCCGTCCTTGCGTAGACTTCTTTACAATACTAAGCCAGATATCATCTTTTTCCAAGAGACTTTAGTTGCAGAGGAGAAGGCCAGGAAGTTCATGAATTCACTTTGTCCAAGCTGGATGATTATTGCTGTCAGTTCTGTAGGGAAGTCGGGTGGACTTCTGGTGGCATGGAATCCTAATATTTTTGAGTTGCAACCATTTATGAGTGTTGGTGGAATCTTGTTGATAGGTATCCACATTCCTGTTAAAAGAAGGATTTGTTTTTTAAATGCTTATGGGCCGTGTACTGGGCACAGACAATTCTGGGAACAAGTGGAAGCTAAAGGATTGTTAGCACAAGATGCTAGTAAGAGGCTACAAAAGTTGTTGAAGAGTCTACAAAAACTATTGAAGAGTCAATGAATTCAAATTACATAAACAAACAACAATTGAACATGGAGTCCAGACCATGTTGCTAGGCCAAAATTAGTCCTTGAACAAGAGCTTACGCCTCTGCTTGATTATTTGTTGATGTGCCCAAGCTCCATGAGAAAGTAAGTCTAGTTTGTCCTCCTGAAGAGAAGATAACCCTACCCATACCTACCACCCAAAAAGTTTACAAAATTATCGAGAGTCTTAATTAGTTGATAAAACAATTATGTTTCATACTTGTATTAAACTTTGGGTGAATTGTTTTTAAAATTTTAAAAAATAATAACTTATCTTTATAACTTCTCAATAAAAATAAATATTTTTAAAAATAAAAAAACCTACCTCCATAACTTTTCAATAAAAGAAATATTTAAATATTATAAATTAATTACATGCAAGACTCTCAAATTATAAAAGGCGCATTTGACACAAACGGCCCAAACCTAGTTGTAGAGGTATTAGCTTTGACCGAACCTACGTGTAAGAGTTATAATTAATAATTATTAAAGTTTAGTTTAATTAAATTATGTGTAGTAAGACTTTTACAACTTATTAATATTAGTTTAATTAAATTATGTGTTATTCATATGTAAGACTTTTACGACTTATTAATATTAGTTTAATTAAATTAAGTGTTACTCATATTTAAGACTTTTACAACTTGCTAATATTATTTTATGACTTTTACGACTTATTAATGTTTTCCAATAGAAAATTCTCACCAATTATATTACAATTATATTAGAGTATAATTTTTTACAAAAGCAAAATACATCTTCAGTATATCATAGCTTTCCATCATCTGTAAATCAACAATACAATTTCAAAAAAGAAGTTCGTATAGGTTGTCCACTTTTATCATTTTATTCCTGATGGAAACACAACAGTATCAAGACATATAGTCTTCAAGACAATAAAGAAAATGGTAAAGCCAATAGATCAAAAGTCATAACACTAGGGATAAAAAACTGCTAAATCCAAACAACCTAGAAGAGATTTATGGTAGTTATAGGCCCAACCGTCCCCATATCCCAAGGGAAACAAGATAGTCTTCCTTTTGGAGCCAGGAGCGCTAGTTTGGATAGATCGTCAACTTCTTTATTGAATTCCCGGAAGATGTGATGGTATTGGATACCATGCAAATATGTAGCCAAGTTTTCTGTTCCGTTCTTCCAACCTTCAATGTCAGTAGCCTGAAGATTTCCTTTGTGATTTAACCAGTCTATCACCACTTTGGAATCCCCCAATATCTGTATCTTTTGTATATTCCACTGCTTTGCGAGAAATAGAGTCGCCCATAAACCCATAAGTTCGGCCTTTGTATTGGTACCTGCCCCGCAGTTTAAATACCACCCGTGGACTTTTGAATCTGGCATTTTACATACACCCACTGCACCACATATATCACCCCCTGAACTAGACGCTCCATCAAAACAAGCCACAATGTAACCTTCCAAATGAGTGACTGTGCAATTTTTTGTGGTCTTATATTTTAGAGAAGATATGATTTTGTTATTTACACCAATGATCTTTATAACCACAACCCCGACTGAAGGTATTTTGTCTTCAAAAATGGTTTTATTTCTCTCCAGCCATATCTACCAACAAGTGTATGCCGCCAACCTTTTTGATACTGATTTATCCTGTGTCCACTCCTCTAAACAGTCTGATAGCGTGGGCCCCGATCATGAATTCCTAAATTTTAATAGAATTGATAATATGGACTAGACCTGCTGTGTAAAAATACAGTGTAGAAACAAGTGGTTTATGTCTTCAGTGCCCAATTTGCATAAAATGCACATACCTGGGCCTTCCTGACCCTTCTTTTGGAGGTTGTCCCAAGTCAATATCCTGTTTGTAGCCGCGGGGCAAATGAATAGTTTTATTTTTAATTGAAGTTTCCATTTCCAAAAACTCACCTTCCATCCCCGCTCCTTCTGATAATCATGGGTAGATATGAGCGTGACGTATATATTTTTCACACTAATCTTCTCGAAAGTATCACCCCCCGTCCATAGAAGTGTATCCTTATTATCAGAAAGTGCAACCCCCACTCCTTGAAGTTCCATAATAAATTTGTCCCATTCTGTAGCAATAGCACTGGAAAGTCTCAGATCTGCGTTGTTTAACCACTGATCTGCCGGGGAGGTAGACACACGAATTTTTGAAGCTTGAGCTAATACCACTATCCTCTACTGAAACAATCGAGAGATAATATCATTCGAGAGAAAGGCCTTTTCACCTAAGCCAAGGATCCTATCTCTACCAATCGATATGAGTTGACCGGTACTCGAACACCAACTGAGCCAATGAGTTAATACATGAGCAAAGTGTATCAGATTAGACCACATTCTAGAAGTTGCATGATTTATATGATTTTCCAAATGGAACCAGTTGATGACAATACAATTTGGTAAATATATTTCCATTATAACTCTATTCCAGATACCTTTCTGAGTTAGAACTCTCCACAATCTATTTGCATTTAAAGCCAGATTGAAAAGACTAAGATTGCAGATTCCCCAACCTCCAAAACTCTTTGGTATAGACAAGATATCCCATCTACATAGGTGGTAGTGCTCAGAGTCATTATGACCAATCCAGAGGAAATGGAACATCATCTTCTTGATCCTACAGAGTATTGATCGCGATATTGCCTCCATGGACATCCAGTATACTGGCTGTCCTTCCAAAACTGATTTGATTAGGATAAATCTACCTCCCAATGAGAGCCATCTATAACACCACGAGTTAATCTTCTTCGAGATCTTGATCACTATCCATGCCCAATCTGCTGCCTTGTGAGCTCCAGTCTTCAAGTAATAACCCAAATAACGGAAGCCAATGGAAAGGTCACTGAAATTATATGGCATAATATCCTTGAAAGGTATAAGTTCACTATATGAGAGACATTCAAAATGGATTGTTGTTTTGGATGAGTTGATCAAAAGACTTGAAGATTTACAAAATAAGTTGATAATAACGACTATATCCTGCCATTCTTGAAGATTTGCCTTTGACATAATTAAAACATCGTCCACAAACAACAAGTGGAGAATTTTCATCAGTCTTGAAACTCATATTAATATTAGTTTAATTAAATTAAGTGTTACTCATATTTAAGATTTTTACAACTTGCTAATATTATTTTATGATGTTAAGTATTTTTGTTTTTATATAAATATATTTTATTGATTAACTAAGGAGTAAATTAAGTCAACTTATATAAACCTATATATACAGGTACCATTCTCTTCATCTCCTATTATATGAGCCAAATGTGATAGTTACATTATATTTATGTGTTTTTGTGATTGGTAAATTATATTTGGGGAAATTTTCCACATAGTAAAGTCTTTTCCAAGTATTTTGTCAAATATCAATAACTCATATGTGGAAAAACATTAAATTATATGTAGAAAAACATTAAATTTCTTGTGAGCTTATGTATATGTGGTTGAATTTGGGGGTTTCAGTGATTTAAAAGAGAAATTTAATGATTTTGATTGATGGAGCTCTATAGTAACCCTAGCTGCAGGTGGTCTAGGCCGTCCTTAGTAGCAGCTACAACCTTCCTCTCGTGCTAAGGCATTTCCTTTTCTGAGTTTTTTAGCGAGAGACCGAAGGTTAGGTGAATGGAGGATCTGGTTGATTTTGGGTATGACCTGTCTGACGACCAAATCATCTAGTCCCTGCCAGGTGGCTCTCTCTCTGCTATGGATCTGTCGGTTTTCCGCCCCCGACCGGTTATGTGAGGTCTTCTCTCTCGTTGGACCCAGATTGACAGTCCCTCCTAGGGCTCCAGATGTTTGTCTTGGATGACCCCCCAAGTGCTTCGGAGGTTGATCCTGTGCTTCAGGGGAATCTCTCTCTTTCTCCTCCGGAGGCCCCCATGAACTCTTGGAGTTACGCCTCTTATCCTCTTACGTTGGACCGCAGTCCCCTTCCCGACTATGGAGCTGTTGATTTCCAGGCATTTAAGAGATTCAATCTTTACAACTTTCCTGATGAACCAGAACACTTAGGGATTTTTTTGTGTCTTCCCAGCTTGGCGAGCTTTCCTCCCGGCTCTCTCCCTTTCGGTTCCTCTTACCCCCCTCTCTTGATGCCGGACTTGCCCTCCACTATGGATCTTAACGACCTCCTGGCCCTCCCCTCCTCCCCAGGACCCATTGGTTGTGACCCCCCTCCGTGCCCTTCTCCTCTTCATAAGATCATTAGTGATTCCCTAAGCTCTCAGGAGGAGGTTTTTTGTGCAGGCGACATCATGTTTCCTGATATTCCTATTCTAGCAGAGAAGGCAGTGGTGGGACACACAAACATGCATTTTTTCAGCCATGAAGAGCTTTCGGAGTGGGTCTCTGGTTCGTGGAATGCCCTGGGGATAAAGCTGCCTTTGGTACATTCTCTTGCAAAAGGTTGGTTTATGTTCAAATTTCATTCAACTTCTGATGTGGGTAGAATTCTTGGTGAACCTTGGTCCATAGACTCGTCTCCACTTTTACTGAAAAGATGGACCCCTTTGTTTGACTCCAATCATGAAAGGATTGATGAGCTCCCAATCTGGGTCCACCTTCCTGGGATGCCCCCAGAATGCTGGAGCTGGAAATGTTTTAAGAAAATCAACAACACTTTGGGCTCTTTTATGAAAGCAGATATGTCCTTCTCCACAACTGGTAAGATGTCAGTGGCTCAGATCTTAGTGTCTCTCAATTTCAGGAAGGGTCTACCAGATACCATGTTTCTCCTGCGTGATGGAAACACCTTCCAACAACCGTTGGACTATGAGGGATTACCTTTCAAATGTCACATGTGCCATAAGCATGGTCACACAATTGCTGACTATACCCTCCCATTGAAGATCCGTGTGGCGCATAGGTCGAACCGAGCCCAAAAGTCAACTTATTCTTTACGCTCGAGACGTGGTATGGTGCCGCTCCCATCTCGGTCGAGGGCCACGGTCAAGGCATGGGAAGAAGTGTCCGCAAAAAAGTATGTTACTTTGGCCCAACAAGAGCAAAGGGACCTTTTTCCCTCACCTACAAAGAAGGAGTTTCGACATCGTGGGGAGATCTCGACCCTTACTTTACTTGAATCCCAGCTAAAAAAGGGCATTGATTCACACTTGGGTATGCCTCCACTCTTCCTTTTCTCTCTAAATTTCAAGTTTTTACAGTCTTTTTCCCACAGTTTTTTGGACCTACACAATTTGAAAAATCTCCCCACTTCTCCTTTGGCTTCGATTTAGCCAGGTTCCTTTTCCCCAGCTCCCCCCCTCTCCAGTATTTCCATTGGTACCTCTCCGCCCCTCCTTGACCTTTTCCCCTCCTCTCATAGTCAAGACTCCTCGCTGATCTCCGACGAAGAGATTTTTTGTTACAACCTAAGATTCCAGTCGATCCCTTCTATTCCTACTCCTTCCCCTACCCCCACTGGACTAGGTTTAAATCCCACCCAGGCTTCTCATAAAGGGAGAGGTAGAAAATCCCTTTTATCAAAAGCACAATCCCGTGCAGCCATGGATTTGGCAGCGAGACGACAACTCTCTATCTCCGGGGCACTTAGATCGAAGCCTCCCCCTTCTAGGTTCCCCAAATGAAACTGCTCTCTTTTAATTGTCGAGGGTTGGCGAGCCCCTCAAAGTGTCTCACCCTTCAATGACTACTGGAGATTGCACAACCCGATGTGGTTTTACTTTAGGAAACCCTCTAGGAAGAGGAAGTGATCGTTCACTTGTTGGAGAAAATTCAAAAAGGCTGGTCTTTTTTTGGATCAAATGCTATTGGTAGATCAAGTAGTCTAGCAATGGGTTGGAATCCAAAAAAGATAAATCTTGTAAACTCTTGGGGTTTCCCTGGATGACAAGGAATGGAAATTCTTATGGAAGATCCGAGGAGATCTTTTACGGTCTTAAACATCTATGGGCCTACTCATGACCGCCCCTAGTTCTGGAATGAAATTCTTGCAAAATCGTTCTTAAATGATCCTTCTCTCATTCTAGGCGAAGATCTAAACTTCTCCATTGGGGCATCTGAATATTGGGGAAAAAAATCTCAAATCGACTCCCTCTCTACCTTCTTTTCCATAAACTAGAAGTTGTAGGGCTTATTGATGTAAATCTTATCAGATTAGGACCTACTTGGAGAAATAAGAGAATGGGAGAGGATTACATTGCAAAGCGGATTGATCACTTCTTGATTTCTAGTTCTTTGGTGGAAGAACCACTCCTTTTCAGACAATGGACAGGTACAGGAGGGGAATCTGACCATTTCCCAATTTTTCTTGAATTAACAGGTGCCATAAAAAAATTGGCAAGCCCTTTTAAGTTCAATTTGGCTTGGATAAAATAAGAGAGTTTCCAAAATCTAGTAAAGGAGATTTGGGTTCCTTTTGTTCCAACAGAAAGGGCAATGGTACAATTCGCAAGGAACCTTAAAGAACTAAAAATAGCCACAAAAGCCTGTGAAAAACAAAGAAAGAAATAGTTAGAAGCAGACTTAGTCCAGACAAAAGACGATCTTCAAACTCTATATGACTCTATAAAAGGAGGCTTTGCCGCCCCAAAACAAAAATACTTACTAATATCACTGGAAAAACTCAGAAGGTCTCTTCTTCAAATTAGAGAAGAAGAATGGAGACAAAAAATCCAGACACTTTGGTTACACAGTGGATATGAAAATACAAAATTCTTCTAGTCATATGCAAAAGGTAGGAAACTGATAAATACAATTTGGGGTATCAAAGATCAGTCAAGAAGGCTGCAAACCTCTTTTGAAGATATGGCAAGGGTGGGATTGAACCATTTCAAATCTCAGTACTCTGCTGACAGTAGAGTCTCCATTGATGCTGTCATTTAGATGACACTTTTGTTCCCAAGTTTCGTTGATGAGGAGGAGAATGATGAACTTATGGCAGAAGTTACAGAAGTAGAACTTAAAGAAGTCCTTCATAGTTTTCAAAAAGACAAAATCCCGGTACCATATGGTTGGTCTATGGATTTCTATGTTGGTTTTTTTGACATCTTTAGCTCAGACCTCCTCAAAGTCATCGAAGAATCCAGAATCAATGGGTTCATACACCCCTCCTTTAATGCCACTTTTATAGCCTTAATTCCCAAGCAAGATGTCCCTAATAGTTAGGATGATTACTGTCCCATCTCTTTATGTAATTGTATTTAACAAATCATTGCAAAAATAATTATCAAAAGAATTAAAGGCATCCTCTCCAAATCCATTTCTCAAGAACAATTTGTTTTTTTGGAAGGTAGACAGATTCATGAAGCAATTGATGTAGCACAAGAAGCCTTTCATAGCATAAAGACCCAGAAGAAAAAAGGATTAATATTGAAGATAGACCTCTCAAAGGCTTATGACCGAGTCAACTGGATTTACATGAAACTACTTCTTACTCATCTGGGTTTTGGTTTTCCCTTTGTAAACTGGATCATGAGCTGCATCACCTTGGTCTCTTTTTCAATTCTCATAAATGGAGCAGCCTCTCCCTTCTTTTAGGCTGCAAGGGGACTGCGTCAGGGATACCCTTTATCCCTTCTCCTTTTCCTACTTGTGGAAAAAGGTTTAAGTAGGGCTGTCTCGGAAGCAAAGAACGTCAGATCTTTCTTAGGTATTCCCCTAACACACCTTCTCTCCCTCACTCATTTGATGTTTGTTGATGATGTTATAATTTTCTGCAATGGCCTAAGGGGAGATGCTGAAAAATTGCACTCCATCCCTGATTTTTTTAGCCATGCTACAAGCATGCTTATAAACAACTCAAAATACACCCTATCCACTCATCTAATGGACCCAGAAGAAATACAATGCTACAAAGGTATTTTTCCTTTTGCAGAAAAACCATTGGATGAAGGCCTAAAATATCTGGGTTTTCATCTAAAACCGAACTCTTACTCTAAAGTAGATTTGAATTGGCTACTATCAAATCTTGAAAAAAGATGAAAATCTTGGAGTTTTAGGTGGCTTTCTAGAGTAGGAAGGCTAATCTTGGTAAAATCAGTTCTTGAGGCCATACTAGTGTACTAGTTATCTATGGTTTGGATCCTGAAAGGAACACTAGAAAAAATAAGGAAATTATGTTTCAAATTCCTCTGGGGAGGATAGAAGGAGAGTTTTGTGATGCCTTGGATCAAATGGAACTCCCTGACCCTCCCAAAGATTATGGGTGGATGGGGTCTAAAAAATATACATTTTTTCTCAACAACTCTAGCCGCAAAGACACGATAGAGACTTATTTCTTCAAACAACCTCTGGTCAAAGGTCATCCATCAAAATTACATCTGCCCAGATTCTGTGGAGGATTGGATAAGAAACCCCCAAAAAAGTCACCATAATGGTTCCATCATGTGGAAAGCGTTGGTAAAATATTTTGAGGTTATTAGCCAGGGATTGGCCTGGAAGGTTGGCAGAGGAAACTCCCTCAGGCTGGGAAGGGATCCTTGGGTTGGGGCTTCTGGCCAACATTTACTCCCCCAAAATCTAATTGATAGACTTCATGAGAGAGACAAAAGCCCTTGACTCCCTGATTTAGATGTCTCTCGCATGAAGTTTATCAATTAGATTTTAGGGGAGTAAATGTTGGCCAGAAGCCCCAACCCAAGGATCCCTTCCCAGCCTGAGGGAGTTTCCTCTGCCAACCTTGTAGGCCAATCCCTAGCTAATAAACTCAAAATATTTTACCAACGCTTTCCACATGATGGAACCATTATGGTGACTTTTTTCTGGGTTTCTTATCCAATCCTCCATAGAATCTAAGCATATGTAATTTTGATGGATGACCTTTAACCAGAGACTGTTTGAAGAAATAAGTCTCTATCGTGTCTTTGCGGCTAGAGCTATTGAGAAACAATGTATATTTTTTAGACCCCATCCACCCATAATCTTTGGGAGGGTTAGGGAGTTCCATTTGATCCAAGGCATCACAAAACTCTCCTTCTATCCTCCCCAAAGGAATTTGAAACATAATTTCCTTATTTTTTCCAGTGTTCCTTTTGGGATCCAAGCCATAGATAACCAGTAGACTGGTATGGACTCAAGAACTGATTTTACTAAGATTAGCCTTCCTTCTCTAGAAAGCCACCTGAAACTCCAAGATTTTAATCTTTTTTCAAGCTTTGATAGTAGCCAATTCAAATCTGCTTTAGAGTAAGAGTTCGGTTTTAGATGAAAACCCAGATATTTTAGGCCTTCATCCAATGGTTTTTCCGCAAAAGGAAAAAGACCTTTGTAGCATTGTATTTCTTTTGGGTCCATTAGATGAGTGGATAGGGTGTATTTTGAGCTGCTTATAAGCATGCCTGTAGCATGGCTAAAAAAATCAAGGATGGAGTGCAATTTACTCCTTGGTACACCATCACAAGCCTTTTATTGAACAAAGGGTTTAGGAGGACTAAAATGCTTCCATAAAAAAATATATTTTCTTCCTTAATTTTGGTAAAAAGTCACTCAAAACAAGAAGTAAAGTTTTTTTTGTATTTTTGAACAAGGAGATCATCAGACACTTAGTGGTTTCTTCTCTTCTTCTCTCTAAAGGGGCATGTATATATGTGGATACAATGGCAACAAATCACTGGTTTTAGTTCAGAATGTCTAGAAGACACTATTTATATCTTAGTTTGATCTCATCATCTTGACAGACAGGTCTCGGCCTATGTAAAGACCTTTTTTGGGAACAAAATGCAGTTTCTCACAAGCATTTTTTACCATATGTAACACTTTTTTTCTTTGAATATAATATATGCTTTTTTCCTTTGGAAAAAAAAATATGTGGTTGAATTTGAATTACTTCAAATCGAATAACATATACCAAACAACATATACAACATTTATTGTTAGTGGTTATTGATTGCCTTATCACATTGTATGTTTTTGAAAAGGAAGTATATGAGATGGGTAAGTAGATACAATATTTTCATGATAAATAGATATTGCATTTATAAATAAATTTATTCAATGTTTTTTTAAGTAAAATGTACTATGTTTAAGTTGATTTAATTTTTTTTTTAAATCAACATAAATTTATCTTAATTGTGGATCTATTAATCATTAAAAGAGATAAAAGAATTGAAATGTAAATCTCTTGAGCAATTTTTAGAAGATCTCTAGTTAGGATGAATCTACGTTGGTATGCGTTCTTCAATTTTGTTGGTTGTAGTCTAAATGTTTTATGAATTGACCATTTTCGAGCCACTCAAAATAACAAGACAATAAATCAGTACATTTGGCATGTAATCTGACAACAATTATTTTGAATTGATGGAATTGTAGAGATCAATTGTTAACATTGCACAGTTAGGTTGTAGTAGGGTATCTAAGGGTGCTGAATCCATTTCTACATTAAAAACAATAATGTTATCGATCTAAGATTGCAATTTTGGCAAATATTGCTTGGTCATATTTTGGTGATGGCAAACCGGAAAAGGTCAAATTCATAGAATGTTTATCCTTCTTCCCCCCCTTTTTTACATAATGGATTTAATATTTTTATATATATATTTGATTTACACATATGACACATCTCAACCCCTTTAGCCTTTATTTTTTAAAATATTATATCGGGCCAATTTATGGTACATGTCACGTCATGTAACACACCCACGACGGGGCGGAAAAATTTCGTTCTCCTTTAATAATCAAATCATCTATCCATGGTCTCTAATTTGGAAATTGGGGCCTAGCCCCTCCTTCTTTGGCGACCATTACACATGACCACGGGTTATGAATGAACGCCAAGGCCATAGATGCCCATTCCGACGCTTCAAAACATCGGGCTTTGAGATTTTTTGATTCATCACACGCTACTTCCTCCGAACTTCGAAGTTCCGAACTGGTGCGAAGGGATCAATGGTGCCTACTCACCCTCAAGATCAACGACCCTCAATGACTTTGGGTCTCTGGGCTTCG
>ML784365.1:794899-810942 GCA_009831015.1 Picea engelmannii | reverse complement strand
AGAGATATGTCTTTTGATTTTCTTCTTCCTTTTTACTTCTATAGCTTCCTTCCTTAACAAAGTTCATGACTTGTAATTGCTTTGTAATTGCACCTTTTCCTTTTGAGAAGGATGATCCTTTCTCATGTTTGTAAGTGGTGCTCCACTTCTCATTGTCTTCTTTTTTATTGTATCCAATACCAGTTTTGTCATCAACTGATCTTTGACTGTTCCAAATATTATCTAGGATAGCTGAGCAATTATGAAAATTGACAGTTTTATTTGTCTTTTCAATCATCTTTTTGAGATTGACTATTTTTTATTTCAACATGTGACATGTCTCTTTCTTTTTAGTCAACTGAATCTTCAGGGCTTCTTCCATTTCCTTAGCATGTTCAAGTTGATTCTTTAGATTGATGACTATTTCTTTTGTCTCGTCCAAGACTTCTTTGCATTTTTTAGTTTTGTCATATGTCTTCAGCTATTCCATATCTTTTGTTAGATCAAAAACTTTAGTTTTCAATCTTTTGATATCTTCCTTGTTTTCTAGTTGAATCCTTTTGAGGTTGATGGCTTCCAATTCCAACATTTGGCATGATTTTTCATTTTTAATTAATTGGATCTTCTGGGCTTCTTCCTTTTTCTTAGCTTATTCAATTTGAGTCATTAGATGTGCATTAGTACTTTCATTTATCTTTTTGAAGTTGATGATTTCCAATTCCAACATGTGGTAAGAATTTTATTTCCTAGTTAACTGGATCTTTAGGTCTTCTTCACTTTCTTTAGTTTCCTCAAGTTGAGTCTTTAGATTGTTAACTAATTATTACATTTATTTTATTACTTATTCTCTTTTGGTATCATGTTTTTTCAATTCTTCTATTTCCTTTATCAGATGATCAACTTCAATCTTCAATCTTATGATCTCTTTTTCTTTGTCTTCTAGCTGAACTCTTTGTTCCAACTCTTTATGGCTAGATTGATCTAACTATTGAAGTAGCAACATATCTTTCTGTTGAAGTTTCTCCAACTCTTATGGAGTGCACATAGTTGTGTACTCAAGATTGTCAATAGCCTCCATATGAACTTTAATATGTATACCATTTCCTGGTTCCATACGAATCTCTTCTATTGAAATTGTAACATTAGTCTTAAGATTATGTAGTTTTCTTTAATGATTATTGAGGTATGTCTCAATTCCTTGATGAGATTGTATTCTTCATTGTTAACTGGGGTTTGCATCAAATCATGCATTTCATTCTGATTAGAAATGTCTTTCTCTTTATTATGTTCTTCAATCTGATTGCAATTTTCCTTTTATTTATCTTGTTCCTTATCTTGATAAGAATTCTCTTCTTCTGAGTTTTGTTCTTTATTTTGACATGAATCATTTTTATCTGAGTCTTTTTCCTTACTTTGATAGGATTTCTCTTCTTCTTGTGATTCATTCTGATAACAATTTTCTAGTTGGAGCCATAATTCTTTAATAGATTTGTAGTGCCTCATATTTTCTTTGACTTGGTCTGACAATCCATCATGGATTTCTTTTAAGGCTAATGAATTATTTCTCCTTACTTCCTTTGCAGTTTTGGTTTTGTTCTTTGAAGTAGTTAAGTGTCAGGGCTTACTTACTATCGAATCCCAAACTCCATATCATCTTGACTTCAGATATCTTTTCATATTTTCCCTCCATGAAGAATAATGTGTTCCATCAAATAAGGGAGTTTCATTTGTGGAGATAGCAATTTGTCCACCCATTTATTCAAAATCTTATTTCCAGTGTTTAAACTGTGCAAGGCACCCGCTCTGATACCAATTGTTGAAATGTACACTTGACATTGAGAGGGGGGGGTGAATCGGTGTCACAAAACTTTGGACAATTTTCCACTTTTCATAAATTAATTGAACAACATATATTTATTTCAATTTCTCAACAAATATATAAAAGAATAAATATTGTATTTACTTATTTAACTTGAATGAATACATAAGATCAATCTTCATTATCAAACAATTATGAGATACCCAGCTTGTAGTTCTCAAATCCAACTGAGAAATGAGGAATCCAACCCTCATAACAAGTCCCAGCTTGTTGATCTCAGATCCAACTGAGATGTGAGGAATCCAATCCTCATACAAAACCCAGCTTGTAAACAAACACCAACCTGATAGAATGAACCTTCATTCAATCCATTGTATATAAATATATATACTTCAACAAATCCAACTACATTTTTTGTTCACCATACTTCTTTGTTTATATAGTCTTCCAATTGGTGTGAATTTGAAGCATTGTGTCTTTTGATATTGAACCATTGTACCTTTTCATTTAAATGATAATATTAAACTTTAAATAATATCATTTTTCATTTTTATTCTCTATTCATAATGCTCATGATTTAACTCTCTTTTAATCATGACTGTGTATTGGTTCATTTGTCCTCATGAGTTGATCACGGATACAGGTCTACTCATTATATCGTTCCCATGCTTTTGTTGCATCCTTAGTTCACCAACAGATCATATTCAAGCTTTTACAGATTCTTTGTATTGTTATTGTGTTAATTCTCTGTCGAATTACTCTACCAATCTTGAGTTGTTTACAGAAATGAAATCTGTATGAGGCGCTTCTTTCAACCCAGTGTTCAAATGACCGTGAGCTCAAAACTACGGGCCTATCCATTTAAGCGTTTGTTCCTAGCGCTTTCTTATTCTGCCCCTATTTTTCTACGTGGAACCGTATTCAAGCGTCTGAGGGCTTATCACTTCTAGCCCCTTTAGGTTCTTTACCTTATCACGTGACTGGTGTTGGAACCAAGTTCTCTAGTACTTCGTCCTTCGAGACTTCGGTCTTTTGCAATCATTCAATCCTCTCGGAGTACATTTCGCCAAAGTAGATCGAATGGTCGATATTCATTCTTCCGTTAGATGAGCGATCCTGGCTTGTCTAGAGGTTTCAAACAAATCGACGACCGTGACTTAATCTACAATTGAGTGGACGGTTCTCATTTACTTCGGGATTTCAGAGCTTCGAGACTTCGGCTTTTGCAGCTTTCCAACTCCTCCTGACCAAATTTCACCAAAGTACGTATTATCTATTTACTCGTAGATCGAGCAGTTTTGTCTTAATTTGTGGTTGAATGGACGGTTCGCACAACCTCAACAAGATGTTTTGTTAATGGCTTCTCATTGTTCGCTTTTTAGGATCTCGATCATAAATCTTCCTTCTTGACGGACGGTCAGATCTTACTTCGGAGCTTCGACTCTCTGGGACTCCGGGTTACTAGAACTGTGGGGTACTTCAATCCCTCTGGAGTGTTTACCTACCGAATAAGTCATAAAGTTGTGGTGACCGCTTGCTATCAGTTGTTTAGTACACCTTACGTTATCCTTCCACTGTGCTTGATCTAACGGTCGAGAATGCTCCCGAAGTAGATCAATGACCAACATTAGTTCGTGACTTCGCGCTTCGGGCAATTGCTAGTGGTAGACGTTGGTTTCCCCCGATGGACATACTCCTGAAGTGACGTAACTTGTTGACGTTACAGCTGACTTGGCATTGGTCGAGTGGTTGCCACGTATCACTTAGATTTGTGACTTATGTATACCTAAAATGCCAACTGGACCTTGACACTTGTCACCATTTGATTGCGCCATGTATCCTTTCTGATGTGGATCTCCTGATGTGTCACATGTCCTCTTGGATCTAACAGTCGTAGGTTCATCTAAAGTTTCTTATTGATTTGACGATTGTCATTGTTTCGGGAATATGACACTTTTGAGACTACGATCTAATCCTCTCGAATTGGCGAAGTGTCAAATAGATCTATCACCGTAGATCTTTCCTTTAGCTTATGGCCTTTTTCCACATATGACCATTCCCCGTGACCATAGCTTAACACAGAGCATTAAACTTTGTCCTTGTCAACTAATTATATTTTGAGTTATTGAGGTCGGCCTTGTTGTGCCAATAGACACTATTGTTGACAGTTTTAGTCTAATATAAATAAAGGTAAATTCCCCATTGAGGAATCATGTCATAAGTGTGAGTTTGGAAATTTCAGCAAACACTTGTTCTTGGGAAAAGTGAGCACCTCTCTTGGGCGCTAGTCTTCTAGGGTTTTTGAGGCACCCTTTTGAGTGCTAGGTTTTTATGGTGGTGGAGGTCTTTCTCTTGAAGAATATAGCAAAGAATTGGTTGAGTTTTCTTCCCTTGTTGAGAAGGGTTTCCCAAGATACTTCTTGTGTACTTGTGCATGGTGTTTCTTCTTGTGATCTTGATTACTGCAACAAATTGTTTATGGTTCAAGTAAAATGCTAAAAATGGAATGAACTTCATGCTTGAGCCTAGCTTATTGAAAAATCAACAATAGAAATTGTTTGTTGATAGTGGAATCGATGCCAATCGTTGATCTATTTGTAGGTGACGATCGACGATCTGTGTGGATTGTGGAACCGAAACTTGCGCGATCGTTAACTCAACCCTTTGATCCCGCAATGGCTCCCCATCGTTGATCTACCCTTACTGAAATTCAACAATCAAGACTTAGTCGGATGTTGATCCGACAGTCCTCCTCTGCAACTCTCGGATCTGACGGCTGACGAAAGTTCATGACTTCGGGGCTTCAGAGGTCCAGGTAATTGTTGCTCCAATTTTCACCGGAGTTGGTCAGCGCTGAAGTGGTCAACATGGAAGTGCTTAAGCTAGCCTTCCACTTGGCTTAGATCAGTGGTTCTAACTGATCTGATGATTGCTATTACTCCCGAAAACTATTATCAACGGAAAATAATATTTTGGAGTTTTACTGTGGGGATTCCAATCCCGATAGCATTTTTGTAGTGTGTTCTCCCTTCTGAGCTTCAGGCTAATATTATTTTGTTGATTTTTTCATCGCTATTTCTCCTGAGCTTTTAATAACTATTTGTGCATGCTTTTATGCATTGATCTTCAATCGCTAACTCTCTTGAGCTCTTAATTGCTTGTGCTTTGTTATTCTTTTTGTACATGGATTCTCTACATGCTACCTCTCTTGAGCTTTAGAGTCATAGGATGACTGTTGATCCTATCGTGATCAACATTGATCGTGAATGGCTTCTGCTACAAGGTGATCTTCCTTTTCTTCTGATTATTGTACATGTTGGACTCATGTCGCCATCAATGCCAACATAGGGTTTTTGAGAAGTGTAATTGATGGTAGTATATATCAATTTGTTGATATCTTTATTCTAGGAGCTTGAAGGCCCAAATGAGAGAGTCTGTACTAATATTGAACAATGTGTTTCCCATATACTACAAACCTTTTTATATGGTATGGCACATATCGTTCTTTTGATCTTGGTATGCTAGGTGCTTGAGAATGGATTGAACCCTATATGAGATGGTTTGCAATACCATCGAATTGTTTATTGTCTTTGATAATATGTTGTGATTAAATAATAACTGTACAGATAGAAGAAAACATACCTCAAACAGGTAGTGAATAGTACATCATGAATGCGATACACCCCCCCATGAAAAGCTGTGTAGCAATGATTGAATTAAAGATATATTCCTCTAAACTGAAAAGGTGACAGAAGAACGCATTCAATACCATGAACCTTACACTAATCATTTATGAGATCAAAATTGTCACCTGGAACAGGGCAATGGTTATGGGTTTCAAAAAGGGTTCAGCTTTCAAAAGTAACTTTCAAAATTTATACAGGATGCATAAAGATTTATAGGAAGAAACTTTCAAAATTTCTGTTTTTTAAAGTTGTTTCTTTATTGTTTTAATTTTTTCCTTTTTGCAATTTCTAGGTCATAGGGCCAAACCATTAAAGAAAATAACAAACTGGATATTTTTTAACTGCTGCTTTTCTTTTGTTTTATTGATTATTTGTTTTTCCCAAATTCTAAGTCATGGGGCTCATCCACACCTAATGTTTAAAAATGATTAAAAAGAACTGATTTTACAATAGCATTTTCATCTTGCAATCTTCCAGGAAGCATTTCTCAGATGTTGAGTTTCTATACCAGAAATGTTTCTTGTATGAAACGACCCTCAGGTCAGATGTTAGGATTACATATCACCAAAATGATGGAAAATTTCCCTTAGTTACAATCAAGGTAAAGCATCTAGAAACCAGAGACATGATGCATATTATTAAGGTTTATGAACCTTTATCATTGCGATGTCTAAGAAACACATATCAAGATTGTATCCATATAATTGAAAGTTATGATGCTAGTGAATGACACGGGGGGCACATAGTTGGAAGCCTCTCCTACTGCCATATAATTGTGGATCCCCATCCTTGAATCCATCGGAGAGAAAATCGAAACTTTTTGGACAGTCATTAATAATAAATATCCAGAAGCAAATTCCACGCACATGTTTAGAAAGAAGTCACAACCCTTGTAATAATATTTAGCATGTATCAGCAAATATTCTCCCATCCGCCAGAAAAGAACGTCTTCAAACTTGTTGCAAGTTGCCTCTTGCTCCTTCAAGCATTCAGTTCATTGTAAGCACCATCAAGCTATCATAAAAACCTAGACTTGACATTGCCCCTACAAGCATTCCAACTCTTTAAGGCACAATTAAGCTATCTACTAAGCTAGAACAGAAGTATCATAAACTGCAATTAATTCACTCCTAGTCCTGAAATTGTTCATCAATATACACCTGGAAACCTTCAGCTGGTTTACATACATTCTGATTTTCAGAAACATTACACTCTATAGATTCCTTCTCTTGCAAGACTACAGAGCTTTCATTAATCAATATTGGGCCACATGCAATGTCCCTAGACAGGCAGGATTTTTTGGTATGGCTCTTTGTAGACTCACAATGTACATCTTCATCTATAAATATTGGAAAACCTTTATCCAGTGGAATGGCAGGATCATGTTCCTCCAAATTATCGGGTAAATGATTTTGCTGCTTCAAACCTTGCTTTTCAATATCTTCATTGGCTGATATTAGAGAGCTTTTAACTGGTTGCATAATTGTTTCAGGTTTCAAAGTGCAACAACTCCTTTTTGTAGTGCGAAAATGCAGTGGCTTCCCAAACATATTATTGATCTCAGCCATGGCTTCCTTTGTGTTAATAGTAGGATCAACCAGACCATGATGGCATGCATCTTCTACTTCGGTACCAACAATAGCAGAATCTACAAATTTTCTTATGATCATTGTGTCTTCACTGCTAAAATTAGCAGGCAAACTAACTGTAGGAGAGACCTGTCTGTCTTGAAAAACTTCAACCGGTACATAGGGTCCCTTATCTTTGAATATGTTGCACTCTTTGGATGTCTTATTTTCAAAGCTCTCATCGGATAATATCTGCAAACCTTGGAAAGGTGTAAGATTCACAGATGAAGACAACTTTCTTGGAAGTTCTTTTAAGGAATCATTCATAAGATTCTCATCTATAAAAACCTCAAAATCTTTGAAAGATGAAATGGAGGAATCTTGTTCTTCCAAGTTTTCATCAGCAAATATCTGAAAGGTTTCAGTAGGTTGCTTAATAATTTCCCCTCTCGGTTGTCGAGTTCTTTCTTTTAATTTGTCAAACTGCAGTGGTTTCCAAAACATATTGTTTATTTCTTCCATTGCTTCCTTTGTATTAATGGTAGGATCAACAAGACCATGATGACAAGCAACCTCCAATTCTTTACTGTCAGCATCTATAGCAGAATCTACAAATTTGCGTATCGCAATTGTGTCTTCACCAGAAAACTTGGAATGCATGCTCACTTCCTCAGCCTTTCTCAACTCTCCATGATCTTTTTTTCTCTCTGAACTGCTCCCGTTTTTTTCCCATTTTCCTTCTGTGGCCAGTCCATCTTGGAAAACTTCTGCTACATTGGAAAGTTCCCCATCTTCACATGTATTCCTCTGCATGAATATTACATTTGGTTTCTCATTAAAACTATTATCAGCCAATATTTGCAAGCCGTTGACAGGTGCAAGGTTCTGAGATGAATTAGTCAAACCGGGAACTTCTTTAGAGGAACTGTCCTTGAGATCTTCATCTACAAATACATACAATTCATTTGAAAATGGAGAAATATAAGTATGTCCCTCTGGTGTATCTGACAGAAGACGTTGCTCTGTTGAACCTGGCTCTTTCAAGTTTTCATCAGCCCATACCTGGAAGTTTTCGATGGATTTATTTGTTTGCCTTCTCCGTGATTGATTTCCTATTCTTGATTTTTCAAAATTCAATGGTTTCCCAAACATATCATTTATGTCTGCCATAGCTTCTTTTGTATTAATGGTAGGTTCTACCAAACCATGATGATAAGCATCCTCTACGTTTTCGGTATAACAAACAACAGCAGAATCCACAAATTTGCGTACAATGATTGTGTCTTCACCACAGGACTTAGATGGAAAACTAGCTATAGTATAACTGCCTTCATCTAATTGCCTCTGATTTTTTATCCCCACTGCAGTTCTGCATTCTTTGTTCAACTCCCTGTCCCCTATAGAACTTTCTTGGAAAACTTCAACTGGAATGGAGGTAGAACTGTTGTCTTTTGATCTATTACCCTCTATGGGTCTTTGTTGTTGGTTGCCTTCAAAACACTTATCACTCAATTTTTTGAAGCCTTTGGCAGGTACAGACTCCCCTGACTTATTATCAGCTGGAACAGAAGAATTATTTTCCTTAAATTCACTTGAAATACTGGGTTGCTGCATCAAAGCTTGGTATTCCAAATTTTCATCAGGCAATATCTGAATGATTTCAACAGCTGGCATGGTGCTGTTGGTTTTTTTGGATGGGCCTTTTTTAGATAGTTTATCAATATCCCGTGACTGGCATGCATCAACAAGGACATTGTGGCATGCATCTTCTACTTCTTTCGTACTGCCAAAAACAGCACAGTCTATGCTTTCACGTGTGTTGATTATATCTTCACAGTGAGAACTAGAAACCAGAGTAGCTCTAGAATCAACCAGCATCTCTAACTCTCTTATGTTGTTTACTCTCTCTGAGGTTACTTTTTCTTTGTTTGGTTCTCCATCTTCCACAGGCAATAAATTTGTCCTGTCAAGTAAACTTCCAGATTTTATGAAAACTTCATCACAAATTTGAGCATGACCAGTGGATTTGTCAGAAAATACTACAATAGATCTGTGTTCTGATGTTCCTGGACTCCAAGACCTTGAACATTCCACCTGGTCATTTTTGCACTTGGTACTTGATTCTGGGTGGCTAGTAGATTCCACTATTGAATTCCAAGTTGGACGGCTCTTCTCCCCATTATTGCAGATTTCAGCAAGATTATTTAAGGATGAATTAGCTTCAAATTGATATTCATCTTTTGGATAAACCTCCATCTCGTTTCCAACTTCTGTTCAAGCACAAATGCTCATAAATGTTTTGTATAACAAAGATCAATAAGAATAATTAGACCTACATGAATCAAAGCTCATCTAGGAGTGGATACTACTCAAAGTGTTGCTTTAAAGATGATGAGGAAAGTGAAACAAACCAACCTTTAATGCCCATGTCTGCATGGCTTACAAAGTGCCTATGTTCAGAATGAATGTTTTCGGAGGGCAATTCTGCCCTTGCTTGCAGAGACTATAGAAAGGTCAATTAAAACAGTGGTGCCTGAAAAATGAAAGGCAGAAAAAACCAAAAACAGGCCCAATATTACAAAAAATGTAGGTGAAAAATAAGGTCAAACAATAATCTTACTTTCAGTTTTCTTCTATTGCGAGAAGCCATACGTTCGAGAAAGGCATCATATGATTGATGTAAACTCTCAGTAGGATGTGCAAACCTGTACATTCCATATTAAAATAGAAGAACTTCAACAGATATTCTGAAACGAGAAATTATAAGACTGAACTTTAGTTCTCAATGAAGCACAAGTTCTATGTTATAGCCCAACATGCACTATCCCTATCTCTATTATTTTTTATACTGTAATACCCCAACTTTGAACCCTAAATTATGCAAGATAAATAATGCATATGTTAATGATATATTGCCTATAAGCCTAGACATACGACGTTCAGGTTTGAAGCATGACTTAATACACTGACTACTCACGGGGGAGGTAACCATTCCTGCAGTGTATTTTGGTTTTGTACACAAGTACATTACAATTATAACACTAAAACCACTAAAAGGCTGCAAGAAAATGTAAAAGGAGGCTATGAGTCCATGAGAACAAAAGAAAGGGGGCTTGTGAGATATAATATTTTATTGCCAACTTAGGATCATTAAATGTTGACCAACCTTGGGAAATAGCTGTATCCTTCTCACGCTGCCATACCTCCTGTTCTTGTGCATTTTGCCTTGAGGAAGTATGTGAAAACCATGACCAGAATTAGCTATCAAGGCTGGAGAAGAGATCAGCCATTGCTCATAGCAAGAAAAATCCATAGTTCCCAGCAGAAAAGATTCCCTCGTTTGCACTGGAGCACTAGAGGGAAAGGGGATTGCCTGAGGCACCGCATAGCAAGGAAGGGAACTACTTTCCTTGTGTCGTGCAGGCCAAGAGGGAAGAGTGTTGCTGGTTGCCTGAAGAAATTACAGTGATGTATTCCTTGTCTAAAATTATGGATTGGGCTATGTGAGATAGTTCAAAGCCAGCCTGTAGGAATTTCACCCTTGTGGTCTCATAGCCACAGTTTGGAGGTGGCCTCTGTAATAGAGTGCCTAACGTTGGGTCGTGGGCAAGAACAAAGTCGGTGCTAGGTCGCAGGCTAGAGTCAGGGCTGGAGCTGGGTCACGAGGCTTTGAGTAGGGTGAGCCAATGCAAGGTTCTAGAATTGATCACGCCAAAAAACAATGGACTGTGGAGTCCTCCATTGAAAAATCGGGCACCACGAAAATCGGTTCGTGGGGGAATCAGGGCTCGCGGATAGAGTGCATCAAATACTCATCAGTGCTCTTGCTTGAAGGTTCGTGGATAGGGCTACTTGACGATGCTGCTCAACGGTGCTCCTTCTCGAGGGTTCACGGACTAGTGTTGCTCGACGGTGCTCCTGCTCACCAATGTTGCTCGACAGTGCTCCTGCTCACCGATGTTGCTCAACAGTGCTCCTGCTCGACGGTGTTGTTGATCACGGATAGGGTGCTACTCCTTGTCGGTGCTCTTGCTTGAGGGTTTGCGGACGAGTGCCTATCAACCTATTGGGCATAAATCCTACCAATGCATTAAGAAAGAGACCCAGACCAAAGGTGCAGTGAATAATATGGAACTAAATTATACAATGGGTGAAGCAAGTGTTGTTGATCACGGATAGGGTGCTACTCCTCATCGGTGCTCTTGCTCGAGCGTTCGCAGATGAGTTCCTATCAACCTATTGGGCATAAATCCTACCAATGCATTAAGAAAGAGACCCGGACCAAAGGTGCACTGAATAATATGGAACTAAATTATACAATTGGTGAAGCAACCAAGCATAAGGTGTATGTAGCAATTGACGACCTACAAGCAATATCTCAAGCATTTCAATTCAAGCTAGAAGTATTATTTCTAGACAAAGATGGTTTATTTGTTCAATATGAGGGTTTGACAAAATGTCACACATTATCTTGTAATTTACTTGTTGGAATATATCTTGAAAATTTCACTAGATTTTGTTTGTAAGAGATTAGAGTTTTATGTTGCAAGTTAGCAGCTATGCTTTAGCTTATATGGCTTGAGGCCACAAGCTCTCTCTAGCCCCCGCAGCCTCTCCCACGACCAGCTCTACATGATAGATCTCTGCCCTTGTTACCATTCCCGTTACAGAGTCGTCTGCCCTCGCGTCGACTGCTCTCCTCCTCACGTCAACTACTCTTCTACATCCCCTCTCTTGCTCGCGTCAACTCCTTTGTCCACCCCGACATGTCTTCCCCCAAATCGAGCCATTTCTCCACTCAAGCGACCAGTCTATGATCCTAGCAATGACCATTCCCTAATCGAGTCATTCCCTACTCGAGCCATCCCTGATAAGGGGGACCCGGACACCTTTTCTACCCGCCTCCAATAGATGCCCCACTTCGAGACCTGGTTCTCCTTACTTGATTCTGCATCTACGAAGTATAATTGCCTCTCATCCACCATTTGGAATGCAACCCTCAAGTCCTACCCTCACTCCACCTGGTCCACTCCCACCTCCCAAAATAACAACTCATGCCCTATGAACCTATTATCACAGAATTTCTACGTGTGCAAAGCCCTCCACAACATCCCAATCTTGTGTAACAATTGGAAGTTTCTACCACTGTCACCTAAGTAGATACTTCCCTCATTTTAGGGATGGAAGAAGGTCCAACACAAGGGAGGCTTCCCTGGTAACCTCAAGGAATCAAATAGCAAGATTAGTCGGACCTACAACCCCCTATCTTGGTCACCTAAATGTTAGGTCTAGGTCTAGGAGAGGAAAGAAATGTAAGAAGGTAATCGGTTCACCTGTACGAGATAATAAACAATCTGAAGCATAATATAGGCAATTACCAAGTCATAGAAGTCATTAATATCCTCTCAAACACTAGATAATCAATCAATTCAATGGTTGTTGCAAAATTACAACAGTAAAATAATATATAACAACAATTAATGTTTTCCAACAGCAACAAGTAAAAGTACTTAGAAGTATGGCAATTAAGCATAAAAATTAATCCTTCAACATGTACAATAACATCCAATTGCTAGACTATGATTCCGAGTAACTTTAGCCACGATTTTGGGAGGTGGGAGTGGACCAGGTGTGCAGGGGCAGGGGCCGAGGAAAGGCAACAAGGAGATAGCAGTCAGGAGGGCTAGGCTATTGTTGCAGTGTATTTCTCAGAAGGGCCATTATCCTAGGACGAGAGCCCTAAGTTTATTTAATAAAATCATCACAGAACTGGTTTTCCAACAAGGGTTTTTTCCAGGGGTTGTTTACCTGAATATCTTGTGCACCTAGCTGTGCTTTAATTCAATAAATGTGTTTTTATTCGGAATTAACTGTCGGGTGCTAGGTTTACAGATTTCAACATGGTATCAGAGAACAGACTTTGACGAAAGCCAGATTTGCATGAAATAGAGATTACAGTGAGAAATTTTTTTCTTCTACGGGAAAAATTTTTAGGTGCAAGCTGCAAGGTAATTTTTTTTTCTTCTACAAGAAAATTTTCCAGGTGCAAGCTGCAAAAATCCACGCGAACACTGGTCGTGAGAAATTTGCGTGGGCAGGAGCAAAGGAGCTCGTGTGGGTGGCTGAGGTGAGTATCATGTTGTGTGAAGGTTGTAGAGGTTGCAGTCGCACGGAGAAGGATAGGCAATGAATCAACTGCATACGTGGGGTCGATCTGTGCAAGGAGTCATTGAAATTATTACAGCAGTCGAGGAACAGTTGTGCGCAAGGGTTGATGGGCTGAGTGATTAGAGGGTGCAACAGGGGGTTCACGGGCGTGCACAATCGACAAGAACAGCAAGTGCTAAGCTCAGTCAGTTGAGGTGGAAACAGCGTGGAGGCTGAGGAGTGGTCACGGGCAGAGGTTGAGGACCAGTCGCCTAGGCACGGCTGCAGGTTGCAGCTAGGAGCCGCCAACTGCAATAGAGGTCGGGTTGACTTCAGAAAATTGCAGTTGCCACCACCATACGGCCAACGTGCAGAGAAGGGGTGATTGAGCAAAGGAGCAGCCAACACAACAACGTCCATCCAGCCAAGAGACAGCCACCAACAGCCACTAGGTGGGCGGGACGACCAAAGAGAGCCAAACAGGGTCAACAAGGCAACCCTCGGGCAACGGGCAAACTACCCAGAAATTTTTAGGCAGCAGCTAGGCAGCCTCAGAATTGTCCAGCCAGCAGACCCAGGCAATGGGCAGCAAGCAAGCAGGCTGGTAGAGCCGGGCAGCGCCCAGAAAGGGTCCAAGCAGCAGGCAGCAAATTCGAGCAACGGGTAGCAGGTCCAGGCAGTGGGCAGCAAGTCTCAGGCAGGGATACGGGCAGCTAGCAAAAGGCTTTAAAGATGGGTTTGAGTGAGATGGCAATGATAACTTCAATGTTATAGGGAGCAACCATGGTAGTAGATCTAGTAGCAAAGACAGAGCCACCTCTGGGTGGTGGAAGTACCTTCCTCGCTAAGAGAGAGTTGATGTTTGTAGCATCGAACAAGTATTTCCACATTGGCTTGTGTCTAGCACGTGGAAGTCTTCCTTGTAACCTCTCAGAAAACCTTAGGAAGTACACTTTATGAGTCTTTTATTAAACTGAATGATCTTTTAATTAATTAAGTTAAATGCCTAAGTTTTGGCATTAGTAACTTAAGTGAAGAGTTGATTAAGTCCTAGCCATCAGATCTAAAGTGAAGGTGAGATTAGATCTCAGCGTTTGATCACTTTTGAGGATATCTAGGGTTTTGGACTTAGGGTTAACTCAATATAATAAAAGGAAGCTTAGGTGAGAGGACGAGATACAGTGATGCTACACAAAGAGTGAGTGAGCACTCAGGTGTGCAGGGGTAGGGGCCGAGGAAAGGCAACAAGGAGATAGCAGTCAAGAGGGCTAGGCTATTGTTGCAGTGTATTTCTCAGAAGGGCCATTATCCTAGGACGAGAGCCCTAAGTTTATTTAAAAAAATCATCACAGAACTGGTTTTCCAACAAGGGTTTTTTCCAAGGGTTGTTTACCTGAATATCTTGTGCAATGTGTGTTTGGTTTTTGTTTATTTGCTTCTGTTGAATTTATCGTTGAGTAACCTAGCTGTGCTTAATTCAATAAATGTGTTTTTATTCGAAATTAACTGTCGGGTGCTAGGTTTATAGATTTCAACACAAAACTCGTTATGGACACTAAGAGATATTGGTGCTACCTTTTGGTTTGACCAATGCAACGACAATTTTCATGAGGCTAATGAATGATGTGCTTCGAAAATACTTGGACAAGTTTGTCTTGGTGTTTATAAACAACATTCTGATTTACTCTCGAAATGAGAAGGATCGCAAAAAGCATCTTTTGATAGTTTTGCAAATCCTGCGAGAGCATAAGTTGTATGCAAAGCTCAGCAAAAGTGAATTCTTTAAGAAAGAGATACAATACTTGGGGCACATCATATCAAAAGAAGCTTTGAAAATCAATCTTAAAAAGATCAAGGCTATCTCCAAATTGGCATACTGTAAGAATGTTGCAAAGGTCAAAAAATTATTATGTTTAGCATCATAAAAGTTAAGTTCATAATCTAAATATTCCAATTGGAAATACATACATATATATACATATTTGTGTTTGTGTCAATTGGGTCTAGCTCGGGTGGTTGAGAGGATTGTTATCCCCCCTACCCAAGTTCAATTCCCACAAGTGACATGATGAGCTCTTAATGAGTATATTGTTGTAATGGCCTTGAGCCATGTTATTGACCTTGCCTTTTGCCCTGAAGAATCTAGGGTTTACCCTAGGAATCATCATCGGAATGAAAGGAAGTGCATGAGAGTTTTCCTTGAGATATAATACCTACACAAAGAAAACAAATTAAAAAAAAAATTATATATAACAATAAATGATGAATAATGATTTACATGAATGAGAAAAATGGCTTTATATACCAGTATCGATGACCCTTCACATATAATCATACGATTGTACCTTTTAATTATTACATTTGATTTGCATTATATCCTAAAAATCCTATGTTCATATATCTATATATGTTATTTTATATTCATAACATTTCCTCTCCCTTCAAGATGTTTTGTCCTCAAACCATAGTTAATATGACTTCCTATAGTGGAGCATGTCTTGTTGAGGTATTATCTTTATTCAACTACAAGGATTTGAGCCAATTCCCAATTTGATATGGAACATTGGGAAGGTTCCTTTGTAGTGCGTCCATCATACTTTGAAGTTCTTCAACCTAGTTGTGTAATGTGAAACCTTGTGCTCATTCGTATAATACTTTCTTCCTACCTTAAGATTAGAAACTTTGAGTTGATTTTCCAATTCCCTCTTATGTCATTGTTGTCTATTTGTTTGTGATCCTTGACTTTCTCTTATTAATTGCTAATCGCCTTGTTTGTAAGACGAGGTTTCAAGGTGGATTCATCATCAAGGTGGAGTTGGATGGAAGGCTTCTAGGGTTTGATAA
>ML784365.1:769894-787722 GCA_009831015.1 Picea engelmannii | reverse complement strand
AAGGGGAGAAGAGAAAAAGTAGCAGAGAAGGTCAAGGGGTATCAATCAACAAAGATCAATTGATAACAAAATTGGTATCACTACAAGTTGGTATCAAGAAGACTACTTATTTGAACACAAATATCCCAATGAACTGAGATAAGCAGTTAGTAAATTCATAGGGGGAGAAAAATAGTCAGAGTCTCACTCTTTGTCATTGATGTCAAAGGGGGACAAAACAGTAAAAGAAATTTAAGAGGAAAACAAATTTGGTATTAGATAGAAAAGGAGATCAGTGATAGGAGGAGAAAAGATACAAACTCATTTTTTTTACAGATATGTTTCCCTCAAAGACAAAGGGGGAGATTGTTGGCATTATTGATTATATGTTGTCATTGATGGCAACATGAGTCCAACATGTACAATAATCAAAATAAAAGGAAGATCACGTTGTGGTAGAAGCAATTCATGATCACTGTTGATCACGATAGGATTAACAATGATCCTATGAATCTAAAGCTCATGAGATGTAGCATGCAGAGAATCCATGTATAAAAGGAGTAACAAAGCACAAGCAATTAAGAGCTCAGGAGAGTTAGCGACTGAAGATCAGTGCATAAAAGCATGCACAAATAGTTATTAAAATCTCAGGAGAAATAACGATGAATAGATAAACAAAAGAACATTAACCCGAAGCTCAGAAGGGAGAACGCACTGCAGAAACACTATCAGGATTGAAATCCCCACAGTAAAACTCCAAAAGATTATTTTTCGTTGATAATAGTTTTCGGGAGTAATCACAACCATTAGATCAGTAAGAACCACTGATCTAAGCCAAGTGGAAGGATAGTATAAGCACTTCGATGTTGACCACTTCAACGCTGACCAACTCCGGTGAAAATTGGAGCAACAATTACCTGGACCTCAGAAGCCCCGAAGTCCCAAAGTCATGGAATTTCGTCAGCCGTTAGATCTGGGAGTTTCATAGGAGGACTGTTAGATCGACATCCGAATAAGTCCTGACCATCAGATCTCAGTAAGGGTAGATCAACGACGTGGAGCCATTGCAGGATCAAAGGGTTGAGTTAACGATCACACAAGTTTCGGTTCCACAATCCACAAAGACCGTCGATCGTCACCTACAAATAGATCAACGGTTCGTATTGATCCCACTATCAACGAGCAATTTCTATTGTGGAATTTCAGAAAGGTTTTAAACATCGTGCTAGTTGAGACTCCACAATCCTTCCTAGCCATCTATCTTCACGATCGATTTAATCATGTCCGTCGAATTAGACCGTCGATTAGCACTCAAGGAGTTGAGTCGAGGTCATAGCTCTCGTTCATACGAAGGGAGGACAGAGGCCCTTCGGGCTAGTTGACAAGGACAAATTTTAATGCTCTGTGTTAAGCTATGGTCACGGGGAATGGTCATATGTGGAAAAAGGCCATAAGCTAAAGGAAAGATCTACGGTGATAGATCTATTCGACACTTCGTCAATTCGAGAGGATTAGATCGTAGTCTCAAAAGTGTCATATTCCCGAAGCAATGACAACTGTCAAATCAATAAGAAACTTCAGATGAAACTACGACTGTTAGATCCAAGAAGACATGTGACACATCATGAGATCCACGTCAGCAAGGACACGTGGCGCAATCAAATGGTGACAAGTGTCAAGGTCCAGTTGGCATTTTAGGTATACGTATGTCACAAATCTAAATGACATACGTATTTTAGGTATACGTATGTCCAGTTGGAAACCACTCGACCAGTGCTAAGTCAACAGTGACGTCAACAAGTTATGTCACTTCAAAAGTATGTCCTTCCGAGGAAACTAACGTCTACCACCAACAACTTCCCAAAGCGTCGAAGTCACGAACTAACGCTGGTCGTTGATCTACTCTGGGATCATTCTCGACCGTTAGATCAAGCGTAGTGGAAGGATAGCGTAAGGTGTACTAAACAAATGACATCAAGCAGTCACCACAACTTTATGACTTATTCGGTAGGTAAACACTCCAGAGGGATTGAACTACCCCAGAGTTCTAGTAACCCGGAGTCTCGGAGAGCCGAAGCTCTGAAGTAAGATCTGACCGTCCGTTGAGAAGGAAGATTCACGATCGAGATCTTAAAAAGTGCACAATGATAAGGCCATTAACAAATGTGACATGAAAAACATACAAATTGCCAAATAATTACTATATTTAAAAAAATATGCTTTTTCTACTTCATTTAGCTTGTGGCGTTAACCATTAGGTATTGACTATTTTTTTGGTCCACATATATATGATTGTAAAGTGTTACAATATGTCTATTATTATTATTATTATTATTTTTTAAACTTAAAGCCCAGGGATCCTAACCCAAACTCTTGTATCTAATTATTGACTCACCCTTCATCAATTATTTTGCTTCTTCCCTATAAATTCCAAAATCATAAACTAAAGGGCCCACCATCTAGCATGCAATGGAGGAATAAGGGATATTATGATGTGCAAATGTTGATGTTTATCTTGTTACGATCATAATGATGCTCACCTTTTAATTCTGTTTCTTGGAAAGGCTATATGATCAATGCTATGGTTATTGTTATGTGCTTATTACATATCTTTTACACATGTTGATTGGATGAATCACTCTTATGACATATTGGTTCATAGCCTTAACAATGAGTACAATTGATTCATTGAATTCTAGTTCTAATATTAGCTAAATTTTTTGATGTGGTTGATATAAGGAGACACTCTAATGATATATGGTTATGGCATATTGATTACAAGAAAATTCTATCATGTTTGTTATGATGTCAGATGCACTCCACTTTGTGAGTGATGTTGGTATATATATCATTATTATGATTCAAGTCTTTCTTGCATTGCATCAGTTATATGTTTGGAAATATTATTAGTTGATGGGTTGGTTGGTAATGATATGGTTGATGGTGGTATTCTTGTTGATCATGCTTTGGTCCTCCTCAAAACAACAAAGGAAACAAAATTTAGTTGATATATATGCCAAAATAAAAGATGTTCTAATATTGAAACACTTAGAATATGAAACATTACAAGTGTTAGTTGTATATAGTTTTATTACTTATACACACTTATGTTTTATTATTATCATATGGTTTACTGATGTGTGTGGAATGCTATGAGCTATGGAAAGGATTTTTCTAGGCATAACAACTTTGTCAATTTTTTATTCATCTAGTTTCAGATCTGAAAATTACTTTCTAGTGACATCAAACAATAAACTAGGGCTGCTATCATTGAACAATTTTACATTGAAATTATGAAAGAATTACAACAACATAAACACAAAGATCAGAGATAAATAATCCATGCACATGAGACACAATTTTATGTTCTGCAAGATTTTCAAATTTAGAAATTCCGAGGGCAAAACCAACCCTTTCAACAAACCACAAATCAACAAATCTTACGACAAAACAATCCTCTTCAACAATTTACAAATTCAGTAAAATCCCAGAAATATCCCATTTAAAAATTTGCTATTGTCTTTGTCGTACGACCTGCTGATGCTAGTTGTAGCTTCACACATGCGGCCTGCAAAACCCTCACACATGCATCTCAATTCAGCTGTATGACTGCCACATTTTTGGATGTACATACCTGTTCCATACCACACGTGTGACCTCCCTTTTCTGTCACACATGTGCTGTACGATATGTCCAACTCCCTCACATGCATGACCTTCTCCTTGGCTGAAAAATTAGAAAACAGAAAGACTAGAAACCCTAGGCCAGATTTTCCAAAGTGCAGAATTTCCCTTGCTGAAATATCTAAGCTCCTCAGCACAAGTGCTCACTCACTTATGATAACTCCATAATGTCACAATACAATCTCCTTCACATTGCCTCTCCTTTTATAGGCGTTTAATGTGAATTTAGAATCCCTTTACTTAATTTAAGGACCCTTCACTAAATTCAACATTAAATTATAATTCTTTATTCCTCCATGTGGGTGTGAAGCCTCAACACAAGCCCATGAAGTCCCAATTCCAATCCAAAGGGTTTTTCACCAAAACGAAAAGTGAAGTGTGAGTTCCAACAAAGATTCCCATGTGCCTGACACCCAAAGCCAATGTGGGAATACCTCCCAAAGCTACAAAACATCAACACTCCCTCTTAGTGAGGGAGGTATTCTCACCCACTCCAATATCTCCTGGAAGTAGATCTGTCTCCCACACTGGAAGTGGCTATGCTTCCCATACTAGATCTGCTACTACAACTGTTCTCCAATCTATATGATTGGCTGCTCCCTCTGAAACATAAGAGAATCTTGATGTATGACATGGGTCCTTCTTGGTAGACACACTGCTCCTAGAAGGATCCCACTTCTGAGCTTCATGCCTGGATTGCTCAACCCATGGAACCTTCTTGAAAGTCATGGAAGACTCCTCTCTGTCACCTGAACCTGATGGTAGAATTCCTCTGGATGGTTGAATCTCCCTTTGAGCCTGTTGAATCCGTCTGAATTCAGACTCCCTCAGAATATGTTGACTCCCTATGAGTTTGCACAACCTTCAGAGCTACCTGATCCATGTTCTTTGTCACTCTACTACTGCTGGCTATATATTGCATAGGATGTCCCTTTAGCCTATACAAGTTGCTCTCTCTAACTCCAAGAACCACTGCTATGTTTGAGATAGATCTTCTAGGTATGAATTGTTAGAATGAAAGAGATGTGCTTGTTTTTCCATAGACAATATACCAATATTGTTACCCAACCATAGGAACAAAGGCCACCCCCGAGCACCTTAACCTTGTCAGACATAATGATTCTGGTAGCACACCAATAGCCAACCAAGGCTAGTGCACCTTTCTCCAAGGGTAGCACCAAACAAGAATAACCATAAACCAAGTAGAAAGTCGAAACCATAACCAAGAGACCAAGTCCAACCAAAATCCAAAATCCCCACTGCAGCTGCACTCCCTCTCCAAACTTGCGCACCACTAGTCTTATGCATTTGTGAGTGAGTAAGAGTGATAAATGAGCTCTAGCGCCCTCTCTTTATAATTCTATATCTCACGTGACTGGGTTGACTTCTCTTTCTGGAGGCTAATAAATCAATATTAAATATTCTCTTGAGCCGACTTGTCTCCTAGGGTTATTATCCAATGTTTTAGGGTTTCTCTTGCTTCCCGAAATATTCTAGTCATGTCAAAGGTTACACGTGGAGGTTAATACCTCCCGCAACTACCATAATATCAACACTCCCTCCTAGATAAGGAGGTATTAAAGGAAATGGTCTTGAGCACAAACAAACCATTCAACCGATAGCATCATCATAGCCACATAAGCTATCTTATGATCTCGTAGATCAACTCATGAGTAACATCATTACTATCATTATCATCTGATAGCATCAACTGCATCATCTCTTGAAGCCATACTCCATCTAAGTAATCAGGCAGGATGCTGAATAAGTCACTCACTCCATAGAGTGATACAAGGACCATTCTTCTAATATGGACATACGTCCTAGAAGAATGATTGTCCCAACACATGCTAAAAGATACATATACCATTCCTACATGAATACCAGTCTCAGACTATTTTCTAGTTGGGTCATATGTACCATAGAGATCCATCTCTACCTATATGCCTTAGAAAATATTGGTCCTGAACCATTTTTCCGATCGGGCCACAATCTGTGCCTTAGGAAAATACCAGTCCATGATACGTCAACAAACTGTCAACCTAGACCATTCTCCACAGAGAGAATGCCTGCCCACCAACAATCTATTATGTCTAGACCATTCTCCGCCTGGAGAATGTCTGTCCACCAACACATTGACTATCCATCTAGATGGAAATCAACTCCAACACTAGTGGTAGTCTTCATGGCACTCAGAACAACGCTATCCAATGGAACACAACTGTCTATCCATAATAGTACACAACCACACCAAGTAGCACACGACTACTAACCGGTGACACATAGTCACAACTAGTGGAACACATCCACCACAATAACATACAACTACTATCCAGAGACATACAGTCTCCACAACAATCATATCATCTGATATCAACCTACATAACAATATAATGATACAAACTGAGTCATCTGGGCCATTCTTCCACTCACATATGTGAGATCTAGAAGAGAAACTGCCCTCAGAAAGTAAAACATCAGCCATGGGCTATCTGGACTATTCTTCCCAAGCATAGAAGAATAATTGTCTCTGATTTATGAGCCTAGACCATTGACCTAACTGGGCCATTCCTCCGACACTAATCACAATGCAACATAGACAAAATGAGTCTTCCATAGGGAATGCTTGACCCTGGTTGCTGAACCTGGACCATTCTTCTGGCACTAATCACAGTGTAACCTGGAGAGAATGAGTTTGCGCTAGGGAATGAATGTCTGGACCCTTTCCTATGGAAATGACTGTCCCGCAACAACCTCCAAAATATACCATTCTTCAAAACTGCTCATAACTGTGAAATTCGAAAGAATGACTTCTTGATGAGATAGACCATTCTACTTGACCACTACTTAGAGTGACTGCCGAGAAGAATGATTTTCCTAGACGATTCCCACACACTTTCCACAAGGGGAATAACTGTCTATGGTACATAAAAAATATATCAGACCATTTTCATTACGAAAATGACTGTCCGATCTGGACCATTTTCCGAACTGGAAAATGACTGTCCGTCAGAAATCTCAAACCACTTTATTCACTGGAAAGGAACTGCCCAACTTGGACAATTTTACGAACTGGAAAATGACTGTCCATAAATCAATAACATATAAGTTCTCCTTCCCAACCTGGGAGTAATCACTTCCTTTTTCAATAAGTAAGTTATCTCCACGAGCCTCAACTTGTTTCTTAAGTACACAATTTTTTTATCTTGGACAGAGGCTTTACCAAAATATCTGTTATCTGCTCATCTGTGGAGATATACTGGTGAACCACTTCTCCCATATGGAATTTATCACAGAGAAAATAATGCTTGATCTCAATGTGCTTTGATCTGTCATGGAACACGGGGTTCTCTAAAAGCTTCACACAACTCTGATCATCACAATATATCACGATCGAACCCAACACCTGATCAGACAGTCCATAAACCAACTTACGGAGCCACACTGCTTCCATACAAGCATCACAAGTTGCAATATACTCTGCTTCTGCAGTGTTGAGTGCAACAAAATTCTGTTTCTTGCTATCCCATGACAACGTGGCAAAGATCAAACTGAAACATATCCAAGTAGCACTTCTTCTTTCAACTGCACTCCCTCCCCAATATGAATAGATAAATCCATGCAACTATATATCATAACTCAAATGTCTCACAAAGAAAATATTCGGCTGAGTATTCTCCAAGTACATTAATGAGCCAATCAATTGTCGATACATAGACGGGTCTACTGGATCAAAGTCTTTCAACTTCTTTAGATATGTCATCATGGGAGTTTTCCATGGATTTTCAATCATCATCTCAGACTTCTGAAGAATCATTTCAATATACTTACTCTTTCATAGGGAGTTTTCACCACGCTTCTGCTGTACATGGTAGGCTCTGTACCAATTTTTCTTGAATCCATACAAGGTCTTCTTCCATCTGCATACAAGGGTCTCTTTTTGGTATACCTCAAAACCTTGAGGTTACTCTAAATACACTTATTCTTCAATTAATCTATTGATAAGAACAATATTTACATTCATTTCATGCAAACTCCAACCCATGGATACTGCATGAGATATAATGTCTCACGTAGAGGTATATCTGGTTACTAGAACAAGCTGTCATCGTAGTCTTCTCCCTTCTACTGGGATAACCCTATAGCCCCAAGTCTTGCCTTGTATCTATGAATGCTTAATTGTTTTTCACAATTTCTCACATACATTGTTCTTCATCATAGCTTCCTTCCATTCCTTTTTCTTGACTGCTTCTAGTGGGTTCAAAATGGTTCAATTGGTTGTTCTGACTTTTCTTTCTTCCTTGGAATCTTCATGTTCTTCCTCATGTTTCTCTTCAATGTTGGAGTCCATGGAATCTTCTATAGATTAAATTCCCTTCTTTCCTGAAGGATCCAACCTTCCGCCATAGGAACATAAATGTAGATGAACAATCAAGGATATTCAAGGCTTCTTTTCAAAGAAGACTTCTTATAGAGTCAAACTGAACACATGTTGTTTATCATGTCTGAGAACATGGATAGATACTTCATAGTCTTTACATATTCTTCTTTAATGGACCATATCATTGGGGATTATCTCCCTCCTAATCCCGACTTCATGTCTGAATGAGCAACATGCATGATATTCTTTTGTGATTATGTGATCATCTCCCTCCATCTGGGAGAGTCCATGCTTCCATTTGCTGCATCTCTCTTTTCTTTCTACAAAGTGTCACAATCCTGTTCTGGTTTCCTTTTTATTTATGAATTCCTTCAAGTTTGACTCCTCTAAGTCTCTTTAAGTTTGTTTCTATCTGTTATGATTGCTTCCCATCTGGTAGTTGTGTCATCCTTATTAACTTATTCTATGAAAGCTTCCGAAAGAATTGTTCATCAAACATGTTTCACAAGGATAACTGCTCGGAACAAGAACAACAAGAGAAAACAAGAAATATCTATCTAGAGGAGATGCTAGTTCAACTTGCGAACAAGTACAATAAGAATCTATATCAATAGTATTCATATGCAGTTGAGTATTCATTGTGCCTAGCAATAATATAATATTTCAAAGATTGCTTTCACAAATTGTAATGTAGCAATTATCACCCTTGATATACACAAATTTGAAGCTTAACAATTTAATCAAATTTGGAACTTGAAGCCTCAACTGCTATGGAGGGTGCGCTTGTTCTTCTGAATGCACTGAATCCAAGATTACAGCTTGGACAAGATCTCTAGTACTTTCCCTGCAAACACACTCATGTTTTGCTAGATTATATAACTTAGATAACATATACAAGTGCATACCTTTGAAACCTTGTTGCATCGTCCAACTTGTCTTCCAATCTGAAAGTAGATAACATCTTGATAAGAAGAGATTAGAAACTCAATCAAAATATTTAATGATTAGAATAAGCTAGAAACTCTAAAATTTCAATTTTGACCACAAAATCAATTTGACCAGAAGTCAACATTTGACTTTGACTTTGACAAGACAACCTTTGACTTTTACCAATCCCACAAAGAAAATATCCGGCTGAGTATTCTCTAAGTACATTAATGAGTCAATCAATTGTCGATACATAGACGAGTCTACTGGATCAGAGTCTCTCAACTTCTTTAGATATGTCATCATGGGAGTTTTCCATGGATTTGCAATCCATCATCCCAGACTTCTGAAGAACCATTTCAATATACTTCCTTTGTCATAGGGAGTTTTCACCACGTTTCTGCTGTACATGAGAGGCTCTGCACCAAGTTTTCTTGAATCCATACAAGGTCTTCTTCCATCTACATACAACGGTCTCTTTCTGGTATACCTCAAAACCTTGAAGTTTCTCTAGATACACTTCTTCTTCAATTACTCTATTGAGAAGAACAATCTTTACATTCATCTGATGCAAAATCCAACCCATGGATACTGTAGGAGATATAATGGCTCAGGTAGAGGTATATCTGGTTACTAGAACAAGCTTTCATCGTAGTCTTGTCCCTCCTACTGGGAGAACCCTCTAGCCCCGAGTCTTGCCTTGTATCTATGAATCCTTAAGTATTTTTCACAATTTCTCACATACATTTTTCTTCATCATAGCTTCCTTCCATTCCTTTTTCTTGACTGCTTCTAGTGGGTTCAAACTGGTTCAATTGGTTGTTCTGACTTTTCTTTCTTTCTTGGAATCTTCATGTTCTTCCTCATGTTTCTCTTCAATGTTGGAGTCCATGGAATCTTCTATAGATTAAATTCCCTTCTTTCCTGAAGGATCCAATCTTCCGCCATAGGAACATAAATGTAGATGGAAAACCAAGGATATTCAAGGCTTCTTTTCAAAGAATACTTCTTCTAGAGTCAAACTGAACACGTGTTTTTTATCATGTCTGAAGAACATGGATAGATACTTCATAGTCTTTACATATTATTCTTTAATGAAACATATCATTGGGGATTATCTCCCTCCTAATCTCGACTTCATGCCTGAATGAGCAATATGCATGATATTCTTTTGTGATTATGTGATCATCTCCCTCCATCTGAGAGAGTCCATGCTTCCATCTACTGCATCTCTCTTTCCTTTCTACAAAGTGTCACAAGCATGTTCTGGTTTCCTTTTTATTTCTGACTTCCTTCGATTCTGACTCCTCTAAGTCTCTTTAAGTTTGTTTCTATCTGTTCTGATTGCTTCCCATCTAGCAGTTGTGTCATCCTTATTAACTTCTTCTATGAAATCTTTTGAAAGGATTATTCATCAAACATATTTCACAAGGATACCTACCGAAAACAAGAACAACAAGAGAAAACAAGAAATATCTATCTAGAGGAGATGTTAGTTCAACTTGCGAACAAGTACAATAAACATCTATATCAATAGTATTCATATGCAATCGAGTATTCATTGCACCTAGAAATATTAAAATATTTCAAAGATTGCTTTCACAAATTGTAATGTAGCAATTATCACCCTTGATATACACAAATTTGAAGCTTAACAATTTAATCAAACCTGGAACTTGAAGCCTCAACTGCTATGGAGGGTGCACTTGTTCTTCTAAATGCACTGAATGCAAGATTACAGCTTGGACAAGATCTCTAGTACTTTCCCTACAAACACACTCACGTTTTTCTAGATGATATAACTTAGATAGCATATACAAGTGCACCTTTGAAACCTTGTAGCATCACCCAACTTGTCTTCCAATATGAAACTAGATACCATCTTGATAAGAAGAGATTAGAAACTCAATCAAAAGATTTAATGATTAGAACAATCTAGAAATTCAATCAAAAGATTTAATGACTAGAACAATCTAGAAACTCTAAAATTTCAATTTTGACCACAAAATCAATTTGAACAGAAGTCAACCTTTGATTTTGACAAGACAACCTTTGACTTTGACTTTCACCAAAGATTCAAACATGACGTTTTTTCTAGTCGAGAGTACCAAGAGGTGCGCTAGGATAGGGTGCACTAGGATCTCAAGAAATTAGGTCAAATGCTTCATCATAAGTGCCTGAACACAAGGGTTAGGGTTTGTTGCAACTACATAATCCGAAGACCTAGATACAGCTGTAACTGGTGCCATAACGAGCTTAAGTAACTTCCCAATCTCTCTTCCAGTGGTTAGAATATCTGAGGATAGTGTGGGGCCATAACTTGGTAGAATGAAAGATATGTGCTCTTTTTTCCATAGACAATATAACAATATTGTCACCCAACCATAGACACAAAGGCCACCCCCGACCACCTTAACCTTGACAGATAGAATAATTTTGGTAGTAGACCAATAACGAACTAAGGCTAGCACACCTTTCTCCAAGGGTAACACACCAAGAAAAAATAACCAGAAACCAAGTAGAAATTCCAAACCGTACCAAGAGACCAAGTCCAACCAAAATCCAAAATCCTAGCGGCAGCAGTTGCAATTGCACTCCCTCTCCAAACTTGCGCACCACTAGTCTTATGCAGTTTTGAGCAAGTAAGAGTGACAAATGAGCTCTAGCGCCCTCTATTTATACTTCTCTATCTCACTTGACTTTGATGACTTCTCTTTCTGGAGGATAATAACTCAATATTATATATTCTCTTGATCTGACTTGTCTCCTATGGTTATTATCCAATGTTTTAGGGTTTCTCTTGCTTCCCAGAATATTCTAGTATTGTCAAAGGTTTCATGTGGAGTTTAATACCTACCACAACTACCATAATATCAACATGAATAACACTTGTCTATCTTGAAACAAGCCTGCATAACCCTTATCCTAATTTGATGAGACCGAGACCACACTCCTCTTGAGGTCTGGCATCCATAACACATTTTTCACCCTCAACACATCTCTTGACTCCATCTAGGATCAAACTATTCCATATCCCTCCACTTCATGCTTGGTACCCATACCAAGCTCCATGAACATGTCTAAATCTAACTCTGTGAAGCTATTGAACAACTCCTGCGCTCCTATCATATGAAATAAGGCTCCTCTATCCACCAACCAAGTCCCATCACTGGAAACTTTACCAGAAAGGGAAGAGACTAATAATAAATCCCTTTGAATCCTGTTTGCAACATCATATACCTCTTCCATTGATGCATTCTTCTTACTCCCCCCTTTGCTCCGTTGTGGACACTACGAAGCAGAGTGTCCATATTGATGATAGGAAAAACACTTGAACTTGCTAAGGTCCATCTTCTTCCACAGCTCTGGAGATGAATCTATCTCTGGAGAACCATTTCTTCTTCCCTTCCTAGTATGAGCAATCAAGGCTTGGTTCTCATCATCGTTTCCTTTTTGATTTCCATTCCTGGACTCTATCCAAGCCTCCTCCTAGATGCAATCGGTCCACTATCGGTCAAATGGTGGAAACATCTCGAGTGCACAAATCCCCTACACAAATGGTTCCCAAGATCCGGGAAAACCATTTAATGCCACATTCACCAACTCTGTGTCATCAACTACCTCACCAATGGATGCAAGATGATCATGAATCTGAGTGATCCTCATAAGGAACCTAACAACTGTTTCTGATTTGAACATCTCAATAGATCGAAGATGATGCCTCAAAATCATCTTCCGACTTATATTCCCTCTTTAGTACAAGACCACCAAAGCATCATACATATCCTTGCATGTCTTCTTCTCAAATATGTGAGAAATTAGGTGATCCTTCATATAATCCAACAACACTCGCTTGGCCTTCACTTATTTCTTCTTATGAGCTTCCAATTCATGTGGATCAACAAAATTTTTTTGATTGTAGCTTCATGAGACATTCTCTAGGTCGTTCTCCTCTAGAATGAGTTCAGACGATCTATATGAGAGAGCCCATGTGATGGGTGTGTCGTTCTCCTCTAGGATGAGTTGAGACAATTTGTGAGAGATCCCATGTGTTGGGTGTGCCCATGTGATGGGTGTGCATCAGAATCTAGATTGAGTTGTGATGACGTGTGGTCTCCCACCTTGTACTCCTCTAGATTGAGTTGATTCGGCTTGAGAAGGTCTCCTGCCTTGTACTCCTATGGACTTACTTGAGTCGGCTCGAGATGGTTCTCCATATGGTACTCATGTGGACTTGATTGAGTTAATATGTTGAGAGTGACATCCCTATGGGTGAGCATAGGTGGATGTGTCCCTAGTGGCTAATCACTAGAGGATGTGTGGATCCCTTGCTATATTGTATGAGAGTAAGATTTGTTGTAACCCTAAATTGTATTGTGAAGGGTACAAGTCGACCCCACCATGTGAAAGATAATTAATATTGTGTGATGATTAATTGTTAATGTTTAAGCCATTATTATAGTTCTTTGCATTTCAATAGATAACAATAGCATAATACAAGATCACTGAGAAATACACAATCACAAGAGACACAACATTTATCCTGGGAAACCCTCTAGGGGAAGAAAACCCCAAAAAACTTCCTTATTATAGATAGCCAATACAATGCCAAGAGATAACTCAAACTAAAACAAAAGTTCCTCTCCCAAAGATGCACCACTCTCTCTCCTTCTGCAATTCCGAAACTTGTCTCTCAAAATGAGCAAGTGAGTTGTGTCTAAGTGAGGCGCTAGCCTCCTTATTTATATTAGACTGGCATGTGTGAAGTGTCTCTTCACTAGAAGGGATAACTTCTCCAACTGGGTGGTTATAACCACCTTTATTATAATTCAACGCCCCTTTAATATTTTCTGGGGATGACTTCTTATTTTGCCTATTACAATTATCTTTTGACCAATACGCAAAAGGGGATTTGGTCCTTTATAATAAATGACATGATCAATCCGCAATGGGTATTGATCCAATGAATAATATATCAAATAATAATAAGAATACACCTTGCAGTTACATTATTTTAACACTCCGCCTTAACAAGAAGGGTATTCTTCAGCAACATCATGCGAGAGAGAGGCCTTTATCATCAACAACATCAAGTGGGTGAGAGGACAACATCATCAATATCATCTTGGAACACTGACTGGCGTATCTATAAATCATCGAAAGTTTTCTTCATCGGCAACATCGTCATTCTCAAAGGAATGCCATCATCATCTGCATCACTATGTATTAGTATAAAAACTGATACATCATCATCATCATCATCACAGCACGAGGCTAGCTCATCATAATACATGATTGGATTTACGTCACAACTATCAAGATGGAAGCTCAGTACTCATCTCATCTCAATGTCTTGCTTTACGTCACAACTCATGCTGGAAGCAAGATACTAGAATGGCTTTATGTCACAACTATCAGGCTGGAAGCACAGTACTAGTATCATCACATCGTCTTGCTTTACGTCACAACACTCAAGCTGGAAGCAAGATACTAGACTAGCTTTATGTCACAACCATCAGGTTGGAAGCACAGTACTAGTCTCATCTCATCGTCTTGCTTTACATCACAACACTCAAGATGGAAGCAAGATACTCGTCCTGCTTTACGTCACAACCATCCGGTCAGAAGCATGATACTAGATTGGATTTACATCACGACTATCCAGCCAAAATCTCAGTGCTAGTCTCATCATATCATCTTTCTTTACGTCACAACCATCAGGTCGGAAGCAAGGTACACATCCTGCTTTACGTCACAACCATCAGGTCAGAAGCATGGTACTAGACATGCTTTACGTCGCAGCTATATAGCCAAAAGCATAGTACTAGTCACACATCATCTTACTTTACGTCACATCCATCAGGTCAGAAGCAAGGTACTCTTCCTGCTTTACGTCACAACCATCAGGTCAAAAGCAAGATACTAGACTGGCTTTACGTCACAACTATCTAGATGGAAGCATAGTTCTAGTCACATCACATCATCTTGCTTTACGTCACAACCATCAGGTTGGAAGCAAGAGATGTCTCATCTCAGCATCTACTCCCCCTTTCGAGGAGGGTCCTTTTAGACTATACCAAGCTTATCTCGAAAGTACTCAAACTTTATAAACGATAGTGTCTTGGTCAACACATCAACAACCTATTCATCTGTGCTAATGTACTGGAGCTTTTAAGGCTCCTCTCTGCACCATGTTACAGATGTAATGATATCAGATCTCTATGTGTTTCGACCTGTCATGGAATACATGATTCTCTGTCATCTTTATGCAGCTCTGGTTGTCACATAGGATCAAGGTTGCTCTCCTCTCTAAGTCAAATAGGCCGGTCAACAAATTTCGAAGCCATATAGCTTCACAACTGGCAGAACATGCAACAATGTATTCTGCTTCCACTGTGCTGAGAGCAATGCTAGATTGCTTCCTACTCTGCCACGAGATCATAGCTGATCCCAAACTGAAACAACATCCTGAAGTGCTTTTCCTGTCAGAAACACTTCCTGCCCAATCTGCATCAGTATATGCACTCAATGTGAAATCATGATCTCCATCATAGCTGAGACCACAATCTATTGTACCCTTAAGGTACCTCATCACATGTTTTGCAACCACTAAGTGAACATGTCTGGGTTCTACCAGAAACTGACTCAAGGTGTTCACGACAAAACAAATGTCTGGTCTGGTGTTCATCAGGTACATCAACGATTCAATAATCTGTCTGTACAATGTGGCATCAATCAATTCTGACGAAGTGTCGACCAACAGCTTCAGCTTTGCTTCCATGGGTGCATTCATGGGCTTGCACTCCAACATGCCAAATCTCTTCAGGATTTCGACCGTATACTTCCCTTGGTTAAGGAAGATCCTCTCAGGACTCTGCCATACCTCAAGACCTAAGAAATAATCCATTAGGCCAAGGTCTTTCATTTAAAATTCCGAGGCAAGTCTCTTTTTACATTTGGTGATGAGATTTTATTCTCTAGTTAAGAATAAGTCATCCACATATAGCAGTAAGATTACTGACTCATTATTCATGACTTTGAAGTAGAGGTTAGAGTCTGCTTTACTCTTGGTAAAGCCTAAGCTCGTCAAGAAACTATCTATATGACCATACCAAGTTCTAGGAGCTTGCTTCAATCCGTATAAGGGTTTCTTCAATCTGCAGACATGAGACTTCCTGTCTTCAACCTCAAATCCTTAGGGTTTCTCTATATACACTTCGTCTTCGATGACACCATTTAGGAAAGCTATCTTTACGTCCATCTGGTGCAGCTTCCACTTCATCTTCGCTGCAAGAGCTATGATGGTTCTGATCGAAGTGTATCTGGCTACAGGAGAGAATGTCTCTTCACAGTCAATGCCTTCTTTCTGAGAAAAGACACGAGCGACAAATCTTGTTTTATACTTCTCAATACTTCCATCAACAACGTTTTTTATTTTGAAGATCCATTTGGAGGATACCACATCTTTACTCTTCAGTCTGGGAACTATTTCCCATACTTCGTTCTTCATTGTGGATTGGTATTCCTCTATCATGGAATCTACCCATTCTTTCCTCTGAATGGCTTCTTCAAGCAGGTAGGCTCCTCCTCTAGAAGATTGCACATCAAAGCCATATAACTAGAGAATGGCTTTGGTCTTTTCACCTGTCTCGTGGTTCCTTCAGGAACACCATACTTCTCTCCATCTTGAATAAGATCTCTAGCCCAAGCTGTGCAAGATACTAGATATATAAAATATGCAGAACATAAATGAAATGCTAGAAATGACAGAATAACAGTAAAATATCCAGCATAATCTTCACAATACACAGAAATAATATACGAAATAGCAACATAAATAACACTTTGATTCAGATAACAATGTTCATAGGCCTCTTCGAGGGGGCAACCTCCAGTCGAGCAACGCTCTGTTACAATAATCTCCAAGCTAGGGTTTTCATACCCTCGACACTTATTTATACTAAATGTGTCTATTAAGAGAAGCATATAGAGGAAGATCCTTCTAGAAGCGAAAGCTTCTATTAGGTCTTCTTACATCTGCCTTATTATATTTTATTGAAAGGTCTTATTAATATTGACCTTTATTACATCCGAATAAATTGATCTACCTATGTGCGGGTTAAGACCTTAACATGTCCGCCCCCTTAAAAACAACCTTGTCCTCAAGGCTTGAGATGTGGAAACTGCTGCAGAATGGTAGCTGGTTCCCAAGTGGCATCTGCTGGAGTCATATCTTTCCACTGTACTAGCACTTCCTTGATGGTTCTCTGACGCAGGCGACGCTCCCGTTGGTCCAAAACTGCTTCTGGTTGTAGCCAAATGGATCCTTCTTCAACTAATTTGGGAAGGTTGGTTTGAATTTGGCACCTCGTTCCAATCACCTTCTTCAAGCATGAAACATGAAAAACAGGATGTAGCTTCGACTGACTGGGCAAAGCTAACTGATATGCGACTTGTCCCACATGCTTGAGAACTGTGTAAGGGCCATAAAATTTGGGTGCTAACTTCTGACACTGCTCGGCCTTGAGGGAAGTTTGCTTATATGGTTGCAGTCTCAGAAACACCTGATCTCCTTCGGCAAATTGACGTTCAGAGCGACCTTGATCTGCTTGCTGCTTCATTCGATTCTGGGCCATGACCAAGTTCTCTTTAAGGGTACGAAGGATATCCTCTCGGACTGTAAGTGTTTGTTCAACCGCCTGGACCTTCGAGGTGCCCGCTAAGTATGAGAGAACTGATGGTGGCTTCTGTCCATACACTGCTTCAAAAGGAGTCATGCGAGTGGCTGTATGGTATGTAGTGTTGTACCACCATTCGACGAGGGGTAACCATTGAGCCCACTGGTGTTGTTTTTCAGA
>ML784365.1:735851-760966 GCA_009831015.1 Picea engelmannii | reverse complement strand
AAACAATAATTTAAAAAATAATTATATATATTTTTACAAAAGAATCATTAAAAAAACCTTTAAAATGTAATTTAAAATACAAATAAAAAAAACAAAAAACAAAAAATACTTTAAAAAGGCAAAAACAAATAACAAAATTCAACAAAAAAATATCTAAAATAAAAAAATATTAAAAAATCTTGAACTAAAACTTTAAAATTAAAATAAAAGACAAAAAGTTCAAAAATATATATTTTAAAACCAATATTTAAATGAAAACAAAACAATTTTAATAAAATCAATAACGAAATAATAAAAAGAAAATTTTAAAACCAATTTTAAAATAAACTTCTAAGCATATTTAAAGAAAAAAAAAAAATTAAAATCAATTTGACAATACAAAAATTATCAATTTTAATTGAAACTAAAGTAAAAAAATAGAAAAAGCAAATATAAACAAATTTAATAACATTTAAAACAAAAAAAATAAAATAGAATTTTTTAATTGAAATAACATAAAATTTTAACTAAAATTAAAACAAAAAAAAAATTACAAACCTACATATTATTGAGGTGTCATGGGGGGCGATTCTCGACATCACCCCAGCCCCCAGGAGATAAGCATTGGTCCCACGGGCCCAAGGCTTAGCCCGTGGGGGTTGGGGTGATGTCGGGCATCACCTCAGCCCCCAGGGGGCCAAAGCTTAGCCCGTGGGGGCTGGGGTGATGCCGGGTATCACTCCAACCCCCATGGGATAAACACTGGTCCCACGGGACTAAGGCTTAGCCCTTAGGGGCTGGGGCAATTCCCGACATCACCCCAGCCCCCACGAGCTAAGCCTTGGCCCTGTCGGACCAGAGCTTAGCCACTAGGGGCTGGGGTGATGCTCGAAATCACCCCCCATGACACCCACGACACCCATGTTGGTTGAGCGTCGTGGGTGTCGTGGGGGTGATGTCGGGCATCACCCCCCATGGCCTCCCATCACCGGTGCATATTTTTTTTTTAATTTTTTTGTTTTTTCATAAAATTTTTCATATTTTTAAGTTTTTTAATAATTTTTTTTTTTTGTTGTAATTTTATGTTATTTTTAAGTTTTTATTTTTTTCTAATTTTGTAGTTTAAGTGTGTTAATTTGTTTTTTTTTTTAATATATATTCTTAATTGTTCTTTGTGTTTTTTAAACTTTTCTAAAGTTTTTAGGCCATAAATTTGGTTTTTTACCTTTTTTTTTTGTTTTTTCTAGATTTAGCTTAGTTTATATATTTGTTTTGTTTTTTTCTCTTTAGTTTTTTAAGTTTCTCTTTGATCTTTTTTATTATCTAAATTTGTTTATTTATTTATTTTATTATTATTTTTAATTTAAGTTTTTTTTTTTTCTTAGTTTTTAATTTTTATAAAAAAAATTGAATTATATATTTTTGTTAAATATTAAAAAATAGTGTTATTTAACTACAATTTTTTTCCATGAAGTAAAGGTAAACAATGTGTTAAGAATGGTGTTTTCCGCTATATTTTAAAAGTATGGAACAATACATTAATTAAGAAGACACAATTATATAAAAAATCGTAGCTTCAAAAAAGTAAATGGTAAAAAATATTTTTAACATTGAAAGAAGCATGAAAAAATGACTAAAAACACCATTGAATAAAAAAATAAAAAATAAAAATTTGAAAAAAATGAAAATAGATGAAAAATAAGCATTTAAAAAAAAATGTGTAAACATTGTGGGTTGAAAAATTTAAAATATCGAAAAACCACCTAAAAAGGGAGAGGGGTGCTACCGGTAGCACCATTTTTAAAAACGGGGTAAAAAATTGGACCCCCCAAAAAACGAGAACTCTGTAGAGTTCTCGTTAAGTTGGTAACTATGTTCTTCTTGCTGCAACTGCAAAAACAACCCTCCTTATTTTTCCAGTTTCAACACCTTCCACTTGAGCGTTGGGGACAATTTTTTCATAGGAGTGTACAACCTCCTTCAACGCACCTCCTGCAACTCTCAGATTGCAATTCAACAAATTTTTTATTTTTGGCCCCTAGGGTTTATGCAGAATTTCGGCCTCTAGGGTTTCTGCAGCTCATTAAAGGATTTTTGCAGCTCACCAGGGTTCTTCTGACTTTCCAAGGCTTATTGTTGGTAGTCATAAGTCCAACGAAACCTAGGGTTTTTAGCCTATCCTAGCAGTTAGGTTATTTATCCTAGATGTTAGGGTTTGTGAAGAATCTTCAAACCATGAAGAACAAAACTTTGGTGGATGTTAGGCTTGATGGATCAAGCAAATTCAACTACTGGGAATCAATACTTCAATTCACTCTAGAAGAGGATGACCTATTGAGTTTGATAGAAAATACTCTACTAGAATCAACTACCGATGAAGAGAAGGATGATTGGAAGGAAGATGCTGTCAAAGCAAGGAAGATAATCATCTATTCAGTAAGAGATCATATACTACCTCGTATTTCTACCTTGAAAGAAAATTATGAGATGTATGATGCATTGAAGAATATGTTTGAGAGAAACAATAGAATCAAAGCCCTTACATTGAAGCACTAGCTTCAAAATATCAAGATGATGAAAGATGACACCATTGTCACCTTCTTCATGAGGATATTGGAGATCAGAGATCAACTTGGTGCCACTGGAGAGACCATATCAGTCAGAGAACTTTTCATGACTACTCTCAATGCTCTTCCAAGACATTGGGAACCATTTCTTCAAAGTATCAGTGGAAGAACATATCTACTTGAGTTTGACCGTCTATGGACAGACTGCACTCAGAAGGAAACCAAACTTATAGCCAGAGTAGTGCAAGACTCCGATCATGATGACAATCAAGCCCTTGCCTCTCATGGAAAGAGAGGAGAGGAAATATAATAAGTTTTGGCAAAGCATTTAAAGACGAGAAAACTTCAACAACTTTAGGTCATGAATATAGAAAAGACATTTCAAGGATTCAATGTTTCAGATGTGACAAGTATGGACACATTGCGAGAAATTGTCCTACCGAGAAGAAAGAAAGACAATATGCATCCATTGCAGATGTCGATTCAGAACCACATCAGAGAGATGAAGACATAAAATATGAGGCATTCTTCTTCATATCTCAACTTTCTCAGGAGGACCAAAAGAAAGATTGAGCATGATTGTAGACTAAGGTAAGTTTTGTACTACATTCCTTATTTGATTTCATCATTACTCTGTAGTTGCTTGCATTTTGATAATGAAGGGTATTATCCATGGTATGAGAGCCCTCATGACTTAGACCATTATCCCTGGTATGGGAGTCAATTTTTTTTTGGATGGTTATTATCCTAGTACAGGAGGCCATTTTGGTTGTTATCCCTACGAGAGGCCATCTTGGTTATTATCCTAGTGTGCGAGGCCAACAAAGTACTGTAGAGGAAGTATAGGACATGAGAAGACATGGGATGTCTCCAGGATAGAAACACAAGAAAAGGATGATGTCACAATTTCCTCTAGGACAAATGTTTATCCTTCCGACTTCAAAGGGAGTCACTTGACTCAGAGGGAGTCAAACTATTTGAGAAGAAGGAAGAACCAATACCTTCTCCCCCTTCAACAATTTAGAGGGAGACAATTATTGATCTAGTTGATCCAGTTGATCCTGTTGATCTAGTTGATGTTCCCAGAGACATTGCAGTAGGCTATAAGAGGCCTGCATGGGCTCGATAGAATCTGCAGGAGGTAGAGGGACACACAACTCCTTGAGGTACATTATGAGAGAGCAAGAGACCATAGAGATTTTAGAGCTACATTTCTAATATGATCCACATCATTGATACCGAGTCTTCTTGTCATGGAGAAGCAATAGGTCAACATGTTTGAAAAGATTCCATGACAAAAGAGTATCAATCCACCATGAAGAATGATGTGTGGGATATTGTTCCAAGACTAGAAGGGAAGTCTGCAGTAACTTCTAAGTGGATCTATAAGACCAAACACGCAGCTGATGGAAGTGTCAAGAAATACAAAGCGATATTTGTGGCAAGAGGATTCTCTCAGGTGGAGGGAATTGATTATGAGGAGACATTCTCTCATGTTTCCCGATACACTTCCATTCGTACGATTATTTCCCTAGATGCATCCATGGGTTGGAAACTACATCAGATGGACGTAAAGACAACCTTTCTTAATGGTGAGATTGAGGAAGAAGTTTACATCGAGCAGCCATATGGATTCATGACACATGAGAAGGAGTCTCATGTATGTAGGTTGAAGAAATCCATGTATGGACTGAATCATGCACCTCGTGCTTGGTATGAGAATATTGATGGATACTTGATGAGTTTGGGCTTTAGTAAGAGTGTTGCTGATCCCAACCTATACTACCACATTGTTGGTGATGAGTGGCTTATTTTGGTCCTATATGTGATAACTTAATCCTCATCGATTTAGAAAGCCTTATTGTTGATTGCAAGCGTGCATTGGCTTATGAATTTGAGATGAAGGACCTTGGTATGATGCACTGCTTTTTGGAATAGAAGTGTGGCATAGGACTGATGATATTTTCCCGAGTCAAGGAAAATATACAGTGGAGATATTGAATAAATTCGACATGATGAATTGCAAATCCATGCCTACACCGATGGTGATGAATTTGAAGAAAATGAACGAGGATTCTAATGATTTAGGTGATATTGATCCACATATTTACAAACAACTAATTGGATCATTGATGTATTTGGTTAACACCAGACCTGATATATGCTATGCAGTGAGTGTACTCAGGCAGTTTACGAGTCAACTGAGACAAACACACTGGATATCAACAAAGCATGTGTTGAGATATCTACGAGGCACAATTGATTATGGCATGAGATATGCCTCCGGTGTATACATAAGATTGCAGGGATATGCCGATTCAGATTGGGCAGGGAGCACAATAGACCATAATTGCTCCACAAAATTTATTTCTCTAGTCTATCAACTGTCTTGATTTTGGTGATCAAAAGCTTCTTCATGTAACCACATTCCATCGTAGTCATTCCTTTGATTTCTTCTTCATATTTCTAAGCAATTTTCTGAATCTCAGACATTACCTCCTCCAAACCCCTAAAATCCTTTGGTGACCCAAAATTTGGAAATTGGAGATCGATCATTACCTTATTGATATTTTCCATAATTTGAGGTAATATAACCATTTCCCCCCATTCTCGTCTTTGAATTGATATCTAAACTCACCTAGTAATATGCAACTCCATGCAACTTGGCTATACTATCATCAATTATAATTCATATGTTGTGGTCTTCCCTATGTCAGGATTTCTGGATTTCTATGCTATACTTGATTTGATCCACGACTATGACTCCCTTTTCACTCCATTTGATCATTTCCTTATATGCTACACAACACAAAAAGACTTCCCCTTGGTAGTCAACGACTTTTAAAAAAAATGTATACTTGACTAGCTTATATTTGCTGTGCTCTTCTAAAAGATCTTCCTTCAAAATTGATATAACATCAATGGTTTCTTTATAATAGTGTACTTGATTCCTAAGAGATTCCATGAATTATCTTTGCATTTCTTCAACTTACTTTTCCTCTTCTCTAACCCTATATATAGTGGCATGTGAGATGGCCATTCCTACACTTAGTTTCTCCCTTAATTTGGCCTTTTTGACATCGAATAGGGTTTCTTATGATCATAACACAACACTATATACCATAATCTTCCACTTCCTTTTTGTTCTTCTTAAATGGATTTCCTTTTCCTATCATAGGTAATGGATTCTACATCATAAGCCTCATTGTTACACACTTAAATGTTGCACTTAAGTGTCACAAATGTCGTATGCACCTTACTAAGTGTTTCATGCACTTTATCAAGTGTTGTATGCACCTTAATAAGTGTGGAAACTTTGACACCATGGAAGAACATTTGTCATAATCCCTAAGTCATTATGGAGGATAAAACCCATCATGATAAGGTTGAAACAATGCCCTTTACCTTGATATTTTGACTATTTTTGAAGGTCAATTCTCCCTTTCCCATGTATAGGGAACGTTGAACTCTTGTCAATGCTCCCCTGCCCATGTATAGGGAGCATTTTCAACGCCTTGTGCTTAGTATTGGGGGAGATTTGAAGTGGTAAGAGGAAGTTGCAACTAATCCACCTTATTCTAAGGGTCAGTTCTGAGAGGATGAGGTCAAGGATTCAAGTCATATCTCATGGATCCATCTTAAGTAAACTCAATATCCATGAGATAAGCTAAATCCAAAATTATGGAGATAAATCCTCAACCATTTCCCAAAATAATTCATGGTGGTTAAGCCTCTAACTCCTATATAATGAGGGAATTCCAAGGTGAAATGGGGGGATAATCCATGAGAGCCTCATAATTCTGGTCTTGAGACATTTAGGAGAGGGATGGATAGGAGAGCTTGGAGGAGCTGCTGCAATGTCAACGTTGGACTGTAAGTTCTTCACTATGTTACATAAATTGGCCTATTCCCTTCATGTTTTGTGTCATTAGCTCATGCATGCCAATCTAGTGTAGAGGAAGGTGGTTTCTCTTTGTTCTTTGTAGGTTTTTTCTTGAGCCTAAGATCTTGGTCAATAAGGTGAAAGGATGGAGCAACGAGGACAACCGACATAAGAAGGTAAGTCCCCCATCTCTTTGTTCTCATTTGATTGTCAAAGTAGGTCTAAAGGGAAGTTGGTGTTCATTTGTTTTCTTCTGTCTTTGCATCAAAGATGGGTCTTGGTCCAAAGGAGGGTTTCACTTGTCTGCAGGGGGAACTTAGCCACAACACTCATCCAATGGTTCTAGAATCGGTTGATCACCCCAAGAGAAATATTTTTCCAAACTACCCGGGGTATGAAAATGTTCCATCGCTGATGCCTTTCCTTTGTCTACTACTTTTGCTTGTTTCACAATTGGTTTTTCCCCTGTGTCTACTACCTAATGTTTTCTTGCTAGATTAACTTCCCATTTTGTTGATGGATTTGTCTATTTCTGATCTTCACTTAGTACTTGATTTGTGGAGGGAGTAGTTGTCTCCTTAGCCAGGGTATGAATATGGATTGATGTTTCAACAACTTCTTTAGATGTAGTCTCCTCTTTCTTCTCAGGCTCTAGGGTTGTGCTAGTCTCTTCATGTTTCTAAATGGTATGAGATTTGGTAAGCTCTTGAAATAATTCTCCTGTAGGTTTCTAGTCCACTTCTCTGGTTGTTTCTTGAGATACTCCTTTAGTATTTTTATCTTAAGATGCTTCTCCAATGCCTAGATTGGCTTTATCCTCTATTAGAGTCTTTGTCTTTACTACCTCCTTCCCATTTTCTCGTGTCAAATATATTATATCTGTTAGGTATCTAGAGAGGTAGTGGGGGGCACGGAGGGCCCATAGTTATAATAATAGAGGCCATTCAATCTAAGGTAGACTAGGTCACTATAGTATTAAATAAGGCCCACTATGGTAGTTATATATAATAAATGTAAGAGGACTACTTAGAAGGTTCTTCCTCTAGAATGTTCTTAGATGGTTGGTAGCACTATATAAAGGGGCTCAAGAAATGTAATGAATATGAATAAAATTATTGTATTTGGAGCGGAAGCTCAATAGGAGGATGCCCCCTCGAAGAGGCAAGTGAGCAAGAGAGGATCCCTTCCATAATATGATCCATTGTATGATGTTGCCCTACCCTAAGTGTTTGATAATAATAAAGGAGATTTTGCATATTGTTATTGTATATCTACTATGGTTCTTTTGTATTCAGTATTTGGTACTTAACAATTCGTATCAAAGCACTTTCCTTCACAAGAAGTGTGGATTTTTATTTTTTATTTTTTATTTTTGCAGAGAAGAAAAAGAGGGCCGCGACATTCCGGACAATTTATATATATTTTTGTGAAAACTTTGCAGAAATGGGTTGTAGATATGATTTCCTCTAAAAAAAAACCCAATTAAAAAAAAAAAATCGTCTGAAACGGAGTCCAGGAAGTCAAAATATCGACATTTTAAAATATGCAATTTTTCAGGGTTTTTTTTCCGTGCACGACGACACAATTTTTTGATTTATGTAGTATTTGGGGGTCGAATTTGCTAAAAAAAATTACATATCTGAGTTTCTATTTAAAAAATAGCTGATTTCAAAAAAACAATCATCCAAATCAGAGCTCCGAAAGTGAATATATCGCTGATTTAAAATCAACCACTTTTTGGGGTTTTTCGTGATGACAACAAGACTACAAAGTTCATAACTTTTCATAGGGTGTTCAGATTCTATTAGATCAATATCATTAGATAAATCATTTTAAGATATTTCTTTTGATATATTATATATTGTGTTTCCAATGGATATTGGATCTCATCTCCTCATGGGCATTCTACAGAATATTGAAGCCATTGAGCAACATTTTCATGATGGGCAACAAATTATTAGGTATAGTTGTCACAATGTTCAAAGTTACTTGGCTAGCATACATGAGAGATATATTATGGAGGACATCATGGATGCATATACTCAAGAAGTATATGTTTGGTATGATTTTGAGGCCGATTATGATGATTGGTATATGGATAGTTGTCATTTCTAGGATGACAACCACTTTCATATTTTAATTGATGACTCTACTCCACCTTCTGTAGAGAACATCAATGTGACAAATCAGGTGCCATTTATGATTACCAGTGTCCATCCTGCATATTCTACAATGGTGTTATTTCTTCCAAATTCAGTTACAACCCTTTCCCACTATGTGGATGGATCTTCTTATTTGGATCCACATGATAGGTGTTGGTCTTTGGAACATCATTTTCAGTTGGTTATTAAGTTCCGATATCTTCTGTGTGGAGTTCACATGTGAATTTGGACATGAGATCTTGGTTTATAGTGTCGGTTGGACTACTTCAGCATGGTGGTTCACATTCCTACATGGGATCTTGGTTCTCTAGTCTACTTCAAAACTATGGTCCACACTTATCCATGTGACCCTGGTATATGGTTGTACAACCTCATAACAAGCATTGAGGAAAACACTTTCATAAGTGGATGGAATGTTAGGTAGATAGAGAGGTAGTGGGCGTCCTAGAGGGCCCATAGTTATAATAGTAGAGTCCATTCAATGTAAGGTGGACTAGGTTCACTATAGTATTAAATAAGTCCCACTATGGTAGTTAGATATAATAAATGTAAGTGGAATTCTTAGAAGGTTCTGCTTCTCGAAGTTTCTTCCTCTAGAATGTTCTTAAGTGGTTGGTAGCACTATATGAAGGGGTTCAAGCAATGTAATGAATATGAAGAGAAGTATTCGATTTGGAGCGATATCGCAATAGGAGGATTTCTCCTCGAAGAGGCAAGTGAACAAGAGAGTATCCCTTCCATAATAGGATCCATTATATGGTGTTGCCCTACCCCAAGGGTTTGATAATAATAAAGGATATTTTGCATATTGTTCTTGTATATCTACTATGGTGCTTTTGTATTCAGTCTTTGGTACTTAACAATATCTTGAGGAGGGACCACGGTAAAATAAAAGCCTATCATCTGATTAGTAGGTTTCTCCATGGGATGCTGTGATTTATCCAACTCCTTTGCTCTCTCTTATTCTTCCTTCTTTTTCTACAATTTTTTTGCTTTCTTCTCTTCTTTTTGTCTCTCAAACAAATCTTGTGCTGCCTTGGAATTCTTCTCTATTTCTTGCCTACTTTTCTCTTCATGCTCTTTCTTTCATTTTTCTTCTAAATCCTTTCTTCTTTTCCACCTCGAATTTTCTTATTTTTTTGTTGAGTTATTGTTGAGTAGCTTCTTCTTATGATTTTCTCCACAACTTTTCTTTGGTCTTTCACCGAATCTCCTATTCATGGACTATTCTTTTCTACTCTTCTTTAATAGCCTAACGCCCAACCTCTTCCATCAACCAAATTTCTTCTTCTCTTCTAGATTCTTCATCTTGTCTTTCAACTATATGTCACACACTCGACCCCCTAAGTACTCTTTTTAAGGGATGGGGTATAAATTTTCCACTTTCCTTTAATTCCTTGAATTCCTCGGATGAGGATACCATCACCTTGTGTTCACCAAGAATTTCAAATGACTATAATATGGTCCAAAATAGAGATTAGGTTTGAAAGTTAGGACTTTGTGAATTTTTCATAGTATCGTTGGCCATTGGACATCCCCTTCACCACATGGCTTCACCTCTCTCGTGCCATTTGACCTGACACTGTTGTGACGTGTGTCATCACCCAATGACAATGACGTGGTTGCTGGTTCCAGGAAGTATCCCTTGGTCTTCACAAATATCGGGCGTTCGACCCTTCGTCGCTCTTTGTACAGGTCTAAAAACTTCCCTAGAGACCCAAATCCTGAAGTCTCTTTTCATTCCTGGATCTATGGTGGAGTTATATCCACCCTTAGATCCAATGGTTGAGATTTATCCACACTTAACACATGGTTTAGAATTGACAAGGAGGGGTCCCACACTTAACTTGTGACCGATCCCATGATGCCATGTGGAACTATCCAGGTACGCCACATCACAATGGTGTGTGCGGACCCGTCCAATCGAAGCTGGACACCACAACAAGGGAACTTCGACACTTCAACACCTTGGTGTTTACCACACCCTCCTATATCCTCGAATCTCTTGGAGCCTTAGAGTCCAAAGTTCCAAAGTTCCATAAATCCTTACTCCATACTCTGGCCTTCGATCATGGTCTAGTTGTTCTCTACCCCACACTCTCAAAATAGCAAAGGCCAAAATCCCGAAGTCACGCGAATCATCGATCTAAGATCCTTCGAGATCATTTTTGACTGTTTGATCGAAATAGTTGAAGGATAGGCTAAGCATGATTATTGACCAATAACAAACAACAGTCACTACCTCGTGACCACTTCGGATGGTAATTGCTCTGGATAGGTTGAAAGGATTTGGGATTGCAAGAGTCACGAATTCGTGAAATCATGAAATCTCGCCAGCCATCCGATTAAGTAAATAATTTGGGTAGCATCCCCACCGTTGGATCCATAAGAGAACAAAGATGAGAACCATACCGTTGATCTGCGATCATGATCAACAATGAAGGGAATGCCCATGGTCAAAAGTTGGTAAGTGTTTAATGATAAGGCGGATCCCATGATAACAGATAAGATATCGGTCAAGTCGTGCAGTCACCATTTCGATGGGTTGCCTTTGACAAGATGATGCAGGAGCATCGCTCCAAGCCAACCAACTAGCCAACACAACACGCATTCAATGAAGAAGGAGAGGCACAACCCTCTCGTTTCAAATTTTGAATTTGAAATTTGTATTAAATGTTTGTAAGGTTGGTAGAGCCAAAGCCTTGCCTTTGAGCAGGCTGCAGTTAAAGAAGGCCTCTAATGGTTGTAAGGCTGGATCTAGCTTCGATATCGACTAGACAACCCATTCAATGTAAAGTTAATGTAATTGAATAGGGTTGGTGAGGATGGAGGGAAGAGCTCGAAGATCCCCCTCATGTAAAAGATCCTTTGTATGTAGGATGAGTGAGAAGTAGTTGGGTAAGTTGAGTAGAGTCGAGATATAGGAGAGATCTGCGAGAGCTAGAGTAGAGGAGAGAAGGAGCTGAGACTCTGCCAAAGTCTGAGCTCAAGAACACCTTGTAAAGGAGGCATTTCATATTAATATAAAGAGCATATTTCCTGCATGAGTTTCTGTGTGTCTTTATGTGTTTATGAATGTCTTTGTGTGTTCTTTATATGCTGTAGATGTGCAATTGTAGGGACATATAGGTTCTGCTATCTGTGGGTTCTTTGATTTCAGGTTTGGGGTTCTTTGAGGCTTCATGCCAAGAGGGTGTGACAAAATGCTGTGGGTTCTGAAAGCCAGTGCATAGATGCACTCCTGAATTTTGCGGAATTTGGGAAAGGACATGCTAGGAGGGTGCACCAGCTGAAGTCATCGACTTAGGTGGAAACCTCAAGGTTGCTAAATACCTTGGAGGTGAAGACTGTGCATAGGAAGGCACAAAGAAGATATAATTATTGAAGGTTCTGTAGAGCTCTGCCAGGAGGGCATTGAGCGCATGTATAGAAGGCACAAGGAGAGAACTCTTGTTTGAGTTCAGTGGAGAAGACCATAACCACTATGGGTTTTGTAGAGCTCTGCCAGGAGGGCATTGAGTAGGTGCCAGAGTGCATAGAGAACTCTTAGATTTCTGAGGAAAAAGAAGTGTCACAGGAGGACCTTCACAGGGTTGCTGAATACCCTGCAAGCTTAGAAAAGAGTGCTTGAGCATAAGTTTCCAAGAGGGCACTTATATTCCTCTTGAAGGGAGAGAAAAGGAGTTGAGACTCTTAAAGGCCTGAGAAACAAAGAAGCTCAGGATGGATGGAACCTTTGTGGGTGTAGGGACCCTGCAAGGAGTGCAGAGGATGAAGAATCCTTTAAGGATTCAAAGAGGACAAAGCTCAGGAGGAGCAGTGCTTTCACGCACAGGCCCATAGCTGTAAGGAGGAGCAAAAAGGCCTGGAAAACCCTTTGGAGGGTTTGAGTTCGAGGAAGCTTAGGAGGGTCAGAGGTTTCAAGAAAGCTGATAGAAGCCAAAATCGTAGGCTTTGAAGCAGGGGACAAAGGCCGAGGCCTTTGATAATTGGAAAATATTCCAAGGCAGGAAGAAGAGCACACAAGGGAGAAGCTACAACTACCGTCAGATCCCGCGCAGATCACCGACAATTGTCAGATCTAGGAGAAGGTGCGCGCGAGTTAATCTCGCATATGAGCTGAGCGAAGGCTCGTCAAAGTCCCAAAACGACAGAGGCATCAGGATTTTGGAGTTCAGGGATCAGAGCATCAAGGGGTCATGGAATCGCTGCATTGCGATCTCCCGATCCGCGAAGTCCTGAAGGAATTTGAACCATCCATCACTCAGAGGATGCATGGTGGTAATTTGAGGACCCATCGAGGTTTCAGATATCGGAAGACAGAGAGGTAGGAGTTAGGGAGAGAGAAAGTCTCGACTCACAAAATCCCAAAGACATCAGAGCCGTCTATCTGCAGAGGATGCGTGTCACAAGATCTTCATATTTTGGGGATTTGGGCATCGAAGAGCGGAACAGAGGAGTCTTTCGACCTCGCAACTTGCGAAGTCCCGAATTGATCAGGGCCGTCCATCTGTGGAGGACATGTGACAGTGATCAGGGAGCTACCAGGAGTTCCGATACCGGGAGTTTGAAGGACCAATGATCAATGCCGTTGGGGTCGCGAAGTCCTAAAACACTAAGAGTATTGGGACCGTCCAACAGAAGGACACATGGCGGTGATCGAGGCATCAGGAAAATCCTCGAAAGGATTATACCAGATTTTGGCATACCGGGGATCCCGTAGACGAGAGCAGAGCAAAGCAGTTGCAACGAGGATCACGAAGTCCTGAAGCGTGAAACCCCAAAGCGTTGAAGGGACGCGATAGGAAGCCGACATTTCGGCATATCAAGATTCAAGATTTCAGAAGTCCTAAAGACAAGAAGTCCAGGCTCTTGGGGATGAAAACCCTGAAGTCACGAAACACGACGTAGCGAGGAGTGGGGCTGTGGTCACACCTATTATCAGGATTTCAGGAATTGACATTTTGGCCATCCCGGGGAGAAGGAGTTGGAACACTTCGTATCGGAAGTACTGAAGTCGTGAAATGCGACACATTCTTTAGAGGAAAAAACAACCAAGGATTTCGGGATTTCGGGGATCAGTATTTCGGCCATCCTGAAGACAAAATCAGGATGCTTGGCGTCGAAAGTCCTGAAGTCGCGAAGCGATGCGCCTTTGGATGTAGGCTGTGGTCACGAGGAAGGTGGTCACATGGAATAGGGTTTGGCCAGGGGCTAACCACAATTAATGCCATTTCATCATTTCAGGTTTCAAAGGATCAAGGAGGCAGAGACTCTCGACAGCAGGACTCGCGGAGTACCGAAATCCGAAATCCCTTTTTTCAGGAAAAGGTCGCGGTCGTGTTGGAGGTCGTGGGGAAGTTGAAGGACCTGTGGATCAAATGTTGAGGTTCCAATAGGGTTTCGAAAGAGCTGCTTCAGCTCAGGGAAGATTTGAAATGATCCTGTGAGTGGATCTTGGCCCAAGGGTTGCTGGTCTGCATCACAAGAATTGAATGTTGTTGGGTTCTAACATCCCGGAGTCTGGAAGCCCCGAAGTCTTATCTCCTTTTAATTGTAGCGAAGGGCTCCCAAATACTGGTCATATGGAACTCCTATTGGCTCAAGATATCAAGTGAAAAATCCACAATGTAGGGTATTAAGCCCGTGGTTTCAGGCTTACAGTCACTTGGCACCTCTGCATGTATCGAAAGAATTCACTTCAAAATATTAACCGAGAGTTTGTTAGGCCCATGGTTTTGGGCCCGAAGACACATGATAAAGTGGGTTTAGGGAAGAGACTTTCATCTACAGAAACCAAATTATACAATAGGAAAAGGGGTTTCGAGGGATGGAAGAGTTCATGATAGTCCTATATAGTCTGTCCCGACTCTGTATTCGAGGACTTGATCCTTGGAAAATCTTTTTTGAGATTTAACAAAAATAGACTCAGACAAGAGGGAAACTCGTCTTCTGCCCCAATTTAATTTGAAAGCCCGATCCTCGTTTTCTAAACATGATTAAACATAAAGACATTGAAAAAATATGATATTTAAATTCTACTTCAAATTTTCTAGAGCACTAGGCCATCAGAGCCACAAATTCTACCATTCGAACAAGATAAAACATTATTCCATCATCTATCTCAAGAAAATAAATATTAGAACAAAAGAGTCAAGGAAATATAAAACTCAGAGTCACAGTTATCCGAAACTTGAAAATTGGTTGGAAACTACTAAAAGGGGTTCCCTTTTCCACCCAACCATAAGCACAATTTCCCTTGGAGTATTCCTCAACTGATCACCCCCTAGCTAGATCATGATGCCATGAGAGGGATTCTACTTGATCTCAGCAACAACAAGGGACAAAGGTTACTCTCCTTTTCACACAGGAAGCTGGCAGTCCAATTTTCTATCCACCAAGCAAGGGATCCTGCTATGAACACTCACTCAATCAATTCAACTCCATTTATCAGATTGATTAGAAAACACCATCCAAGCACTCCTGAACCTAGAAAAAATTATTTTCTCAGTTCACTTCAAAACCAAAGATCCTCACACTCTCTCTCTTCTTCTTCTTGATTGGTCCTCAGACCCATTCGTGTCTATGTCTTTTTCTACTTCTGCCCTCTACACATGATTTTTCCTTTCTTTTCTTTCCTTTTCCAGCAAGATTTCGTGGGTCAGATTAAGAATTTTCCATATGGGTTCTTTGCCCATATCCTCATTGAATTTCGAGGAAGTCTTCTCAACTACCAGCCTGACTGGTAATTAAGTTTTCTAGACCATAAGACTATTCTTGGTCTGTGCATTTTATATCCAGTAGAGTACCGACCCAACATAGGTCATATCACCATTACTGGTTCCCCTTACCATCACTATCACATGTTGGAGATACTTCACAAACACCTAGGATTTCTTTTTCGTAAGGTTTTCCCTATGTTTATTAGTCATTATTCAGTCTCCTATAGTTTAGGGAGAATATTCATTTTCCTACATTCTACGAGAATATCTCTTCAATTCACACTTCAGTTTGATCATTTGAGTGGAGTCTAGATGCCACATTACTTTCATCACCATGCAACATTGGGATCAATACCAAATAATGCACATTGTCCTTGGGATTATTACCATACCAGAGAATTACTCATGATTCCCTGATCTTCTCCTCACTTCACTCTATTTCAGTCGGTTAACTGAAGACTGAGAGATTAGTTAACTCATATTAGGTGGCAGTTCACTCCCGTAATTTCCTGAGAGAGTAGACCAGGTGGCAATTTACTCTCGTAACTGCTGGTGCGTGTCCAGATCACTCTAGACCACCACTATGGCACATTAGATTCCCCCCCAATGCACATTAGTTGAGTTATACATAGTATATCATGTGTAAATTATCATTCATTCATTTAGTTAATGAGAATTCTTCCATTCTTTCTCTCCTGCTTCTTTTTTATCATATTTTCTCTGTATATTGTGTATGTCAATCACTAGCTAGATCTATTATGTGTAGGTTCAACACATTTACATGGTATCATAGCCGAAAAAATTCTAGGGAAAAGACACAACAAATTATTTTATTAGGTACCGAAGATGGAAGATAGCAGAAAAATGAAATTTCCAAAAGAATTCATTCTTACACCATAAAATTTCTTTGCATGGAAGAAGAAGATTATAATGCATCTTTGAGGTAGAGGATTATACAGGTTAACCATGAACACAGAGACAAAACCCACATCAGACATAGAAAAATCCAAGTATCTAAATCGAATGGATGAAATATTTGGAACAATTTGCAGTCTCATTTCTCATGAACTCCTCTTTCACATATCCTCTTATAAAACCCCCAATGAAGGTTGGACCACCATGGAAGGGATTTTTGGAAAACAGGATGAGATGAGGGGACACTATCTTGAGGCATATTTTCTCAGTTTGGATAAAAAAATCTTTGACAATCTCCAAGATTTCTTTACCAAATATAAGGATTTGTTGTTGCAACTCAAGGCTTGTGGGGTTGATAAATATAAGGAGGAGAAAAAAATGGTTATTACCATTCTCTCCAAACTTGGTCCAGAATACTCAATGTTTGTATCTACATTTCATTCAGTTAGTATCGCCTCTGGAGCCACCTGGACAATTCCCTCTCTTGAGGCCTTTATCGAGTCTCTGACACGAGAGAAGATCAAGATCATCAATATGGGAAAAATAAAAGGCCCAAAGCACATGAAAATCCAAATAAGTGTACTCAAAACCCTTGAATGATGCCTCCGGATCCAAAGGTGGAAATGGAAGAAAAGGGGAGAAATTCACTTACTTCCATAAAGGATTCCATCCATAATCTGCATGTATGAAGAAACATATAGATATAATGTCCCAAATACTTCAAAAAAACAACCTTGGATATCGCATCCCCAAGGGTGCCAAGAAGAAGAAGCCAAAATATCAGAATCTGAAGAAAGGCAATTCTAGCCATGCTTTGATTGCCATCAAATCCTATCTCGATGCTTGGATTGTAGATTCATGTGCATCACACTACATGGATTCCAAAAAAGAAGTCCACTCTTCATTGGATGCATGCAAAGGTCCTCCTATATGATGGGGGGCAACTCTCTATTCGAGATCACCAACAAAGGAAGAATTGAACTCACAAATAGAAGCTTCGAGAATGCGCTACATGTTCCCAAACTTTTCGTCAATCTCCTCTCCATGTATCAGATGAAAAAATACAACACTGGAAAGAGAGTCATATTCACACCCGATGCAGTGGATATCTATGACATGCAAACCAATTCCAGGGTTGCTACCGGTGAGGTAAATCATCAATCTAGACTCTACACATTTTCTGAATTTATTGAACCAAATTTTGCATTACTGCTTACCCATGCTGATCAAATTAGTAGGATATGGAACGAAAGGTTCCAGAATTTAAATTTCAGATATATGCAACATCTTAGAAAGTAGAGAATGGTTGATAGTCTACCTGACCTCCACTTCTATAAAGGAATTTGTGAGGGATGTGTTCTTGGAAAACACCCTCAAGAGAATTTCGACAAAGGAAAGACTCAAAAGGCTTCCTTTCCTTTAGATATGATCCATAGTGACCTCATGGGCCCTTTTCCACATCCATCAATGAGTAAAGCAAGGTACACTCTCATTTTTTTTGATGATTTCTCACACTTCAAATGGATTTTCTTTCTTAGGAAAAACTTAGAGGTCTTTCAACACCTAAAAGACTTCAAAGTCCTTGTTGAAACAGAGTCAGGAAATAAGATAAAATTCCTACAAATAGATAAGGAGGGAGAGCATGTAAACCATGATATACAAAATATTTTTCACGAGGTAGGGATTCCGTTGCAACACACAGATCGCTATACTCCGCAGCAAAACATAGTGGCTGAGATGAAAAATAGATCTCTAAAAAAGATGGCATCTTACATGCTACATGCAAAATAACTTTCATAGAGATTATGGGATGAAGCACTTAATTGTGCAACCTACATCCAAATATCTCCCCATATATATGTCAAGGATAAGACCCCCTACGAGGCTTGGAGTGGCCTCAAAACGGAAGTGACCCACTTCCATATTTTCGGTTCACGTGCATGGGCCAGGATTCCCTCTGAGAAGAGGAAGGCACTTGATACACAAAGAATAGAGAATATCTTTTATGGATACCATGAAAGTGTGAAGGAATACAGACTCATTGATATTTCCTCGGATCAGCTCATCGTTGAGCATAGTGTCAAATTCTAGGAAAGTGTCTTGCATGTACATCAACAGCCGCATGCAAACACTTTTGTTCTTCCACCTATAAGAGATGATGAGCATGCACATGCCGACTCTTCTTTAGATGAGAGTTATAATTCAGAGGAGTCAGATGATCCAGACACAGAGTCAATGCATGTAGATGCAGATGCAGAGCTAGAGAAGAGGCCCAAGTGGGCCAAGAATACTCTTCAGGATGCCAGAGATCTTATTGGGGATCCAACGAATACTAGGAGGACTCGATTTGATTTCGAGGAGCCTGCTCTTGCACTCAATGCCACTAAATCAATGCCACATAGGAATATTTTCTTGGTTTAGTCTTCATATCCACAATCCTATGGCGGGGCTACTGGAGATCCATTTTGGGAATCTCCCATGGAGGAGACGTATGTTGGGCGCATGCCCAGTTTGGGAGAAAATCACGACGTGGGAGAAATACAACTAGTAGGAGAAGAAACATGTGGAAAGTAGATGCACATGCAAGAGAAGAAGCACGTGTAAGGCATATGCGCATGCATGAAACACAACACATGCAAGACAGATGCATGTGTACAAGAGGAAAGCATGCGAGGCACGAATGCAAGATGTTCTAGCCATGATAGGGTTAGGGTTTTGGTAATAATATCTAATGGATGGTAAGACAAAAACATGGATAAGTAGGTACCTAGGAGGTCTAGGTCAGAGGTTCGTGTTCGTCGTTGTGTTCCTTTTTGGTTGGTCATTGCTACTATGTCGTTCGAAGAGAGAATGACTGTAAGTCCGATCTATTTTGTAACCCATTGAGATGAGGAGAGGAAATAACAGAGATCTTGAGGGTTAGATTGCAGGCTGAGGAGCCCAGTGTGATCTATTCTTCCCATTGTAGATCTCAACCGACTGATGGAGAATTGTAATGCATGAGGCGCTGTAGTTTTGAAAACACCATAATAAAAGAGTAGAGTATCCAAATCTTTGTGGATGTAGCTTCAGAGGGGTGAACCACAGTAGATCATGTGTTATGTTATTGACTAGTGTGTATTTCCTTTACAATCAATGAGTAGGTATTAGACAAATGCGTGAATGACTAGTTAGATCTGCTATTTTACATGCATGAATAAAAATGACAGGGTACTCAATATAAGATGAATGTTAAAGTAAAAAATGAAGAGCACAAAGGTTAATCCTAGATCCCCACTCATTCCTAGGCTATAAGCACTTGAGCATTGCAACCACCAATAGAACTATTTCGGGTGAGACTGCGCAATGCACTCTGTGTACTGCGTTGCCTTTTGGTTTACCAGAGGGGCCAATAGTTTTAGAGGGGTTTTTTTGGAAACCATAGTAGACCTGAACCTGGGTCAGCCCAAGAAAGGTAGAAAGAGAGTAGTAAAAACCCAACAAATGGTTCCATTTCCAGCTGGAACATAATTGGATTGAGTGAATGAGATCTGTTGAAGGAGTGAAGACTAACGATAACATGGTAGGAGGAGTTGATAGCCTTAAATACTCGGACCATGATGTCTCCGATGCCACAAAGTTCCCAGATTTGGTAGCACAAATCTACCTAGAGACTAGAGGAGAAGGCCCATCAGGCACGCCACTGTTGGAGCCTACGCAGTGGATCCTGGGAATGTACAACACTGACATCATGAACTTACTAGACATACTACACTTCGGGCACGGGAAGCACATAAATGGATGTGTCAAACAACTGTTAGAAAGGGTGCACAGAGAATTCTTGTGGATGGATATACCAGTGACGATCAATGTTGACCTCATCGCAACGATTACATGGCTACCCACAGATGGGGAGAAGCCGAAACAATACCTAGAAGACAAAAATAAGGCGAAAGCCATCTCAAATGAGATCAAAGTAAATATTGGTGCATAGAGGGGTAACATAGGTATCAAGATCAATGACATCAATGATCCTACGACACGATTTGTAACAAGATTGCTCAACTGCAAATTAATGCACAAGTACCGAAAAGAAGAAGTGTCTTTAGGAGTAGTAACAGCCGTGGTGCAGTGTGCAAAGGGGAGATCGATGATTTGGGCTCCTTATCCACCGAACTCATTCCTTGAAGACTGCAAGGAAGAACAGGACTAGGGCTCTGAGTTCCACTACTCGTGTTTACTCATCCTCATTGCACTTATGGGGTGGAAGGAACCTACATACACTATGTTCCTGCCAAGGACAAACAAATGTGGCACAATGTGCTACATGTCGTTGCGAAGCACAAAAGAACCCAAGGTAAAGAAATTCAACAATGACATGTTCGCTCAGTTCTTAAGAGAGACGCAGGACATATTGGCGAATACATGGAGGATCTCCCCATAAACTGTCCAGGAGTTTGGACAGATAGCAAATTTCCAGGCATCACGCCACAACATGTGGCTGCAGGCAAAGAAGGATCCAACCAAGGAGTGGTTGCATCTAAATTATTGTGTGACAACACAGGACATCCACATGGAGGTCCAAGAGTGGCTTGAGGAGTGGAAAGTGCCATATATTCCAAGGGAAATGCTAGCAATACAAATCTAAACGCAGGGTAGCACAATCCCCGCACAACAGATAGGCAGGAATGGCGCTAGCCAGAAAAGGAAGACAACAATAGGTACAGTGGGGGAAAGCATCCCAACTCAAAATAAAAGTAAGACACAAAAGAAGTCACAACATGGTCCTACACAGGGTCCACCAGGCATAGAGTAGGCACCAAGAGGACCGACATGACAGGTGAGCACAAAAGAAGTGTAGATGGAGGCATAAGAGGTATCCATGGAAGAAGAAGTTGGGAAGGATACATGCATGGATACATAGATTCCAGAGGTATCTGAGCCATCAAATGCCTAAATAAAAAGGCTAGGGGAGCAAGCAAGTGGTGCCAGGAAGAAGGAAAAGGCCCACATAAAACCAATGGAAACATCATTGAAAACAAATGATGTGGAGTTTATAACAACGACAGTGGAAGATATACTATCGGAGGTATGGGAAAATATAGAGAATCACCTTGCTTCAATTTTCGATCAAGTACAAGAGGTAAAAACTAAGCTGGAGCAGTTGAAGATGAATGCAGAGCACAAACAAAAGGAGACACCAGGTCCCACTAGAGAAGAAGCACCTACTGGAGAGAAAGTGAAAATCATGACGTAGGGAAGTGTTAATTTCATCAGAACACTGAAGATGTTGTTCGTCGATGAGGAGAAAACACATAGGCCCCTGAAAGACATTGAAAGGTTGGACTTGTCACTGCCCAAGATTCCAGCTAAAGCGCTGTATAAATTGCAAGTGAGGGTCGCATAGGAGATTCGGTCCAGAGCAAGGTTGGATGTGACGAACTTACAATTGGCGCAAGAAGACAAGACCTCACTGAAGGAGGAAATTATCCAGGAAGGTCATGATGGAAAGCTCGTATAAAAACAAGTGGAGGAGATGGAGAAATAGATAATTGGAGTATTTCAAGCCATCCTCGACAACGCAGAATCAAAAGAAGTATCTTCTAAAGAGAAGATGAGGAAAATAGCACAGGCCCTGGCGCAATATAAAGAGAAGATCAAGGAACTGGAGGAGGGTGCAGTACCTACTACTCCTCCAACAGTCGAGCGTAAAGAGAGAAATACGCGACAACAACTACATAAAACATTGCGCATAACATACAGAGTGGAAGAACTGTTGGAAAAGAGCGACCAACTATGGACATAGCTATTAGAGGATGGGAGCCTACAAGAGATGCAAGGAAAGGAAGATAAATTTCATGCATCAATGGAAGATGTCAAGCAACGACATAGGACAATGTCGTTGTTGGGTTATGAAAAAGGTACAAATATCCTCCTTATTCCCACAGTTCATGATACAATCTTGATTGACTTTTCTGTTAATTATGGATAAATAGGATAGAAAATGATTAATATGTCTTCTAGTGATATTATTGAATTTATGTTGAATAGATTCTAAAATACGATTGGAATTGTTTGATTTTGTTACAGGATTGGATAAATATTGTCAAAACCAAAATATCAAAGGAAATTTTGAAGATGCGTGAGCTATTGGAGGTTAAGGAATTTTGGTGCAAAGTAGTTTTAAAGATGATTTGATTTTCTATATTGTAACTTTATAATAGTAAAGCAATCCTGAGGATCTTCCGATCCTCAGTATGGCTTGATTTACTCATATTATTGTATATATAGAGTATAATAGGTCCCGAAAGACAATCAAAGAATTGCATTCAAGTATTCAGACTCAGAGTTACTCTGCGAAAGCAGTTTTTGTGAATGATGTACCAACTATGAAGTTAATAAAAGCTTGAATCGTTTTCACCATTTCTACATACTGAGTTTCTAGTAGCAGTGCTTCTATGGACCAAGGGCCCAATCTAAAGGAGTTATTGTTTTAGCTGTAATTGTATCAGTCTGGTTTCTGTTTTATGATTCAATTCTCTTTCACAATAGTTAAGACGAATGCATAAGTGTGTTAATGATTTCATACTGTTTTGCATACAAAATATAGACATTTCTCTTGAGTGTTAATGATTGCTGATTCCAACTTCCATTACTGTAGTTTGTTGCTTGATAGTTCCTCACATTGTCATATGCACTGTTCCTTTTACTTAGATTCACATTTGCTGTTCCTTTCAAATAGGTTACATTTTCCGTTCCTTTCAATTAAAGTTACAATTGTTGTTCCTTTCCGTTCAATTTGTTGTCCCTTTTGATTAGATTACAATTGATGTTTCTTTTCATTAGAGTAATTCTCTATTTCCATTCCAACAATTCGATTTATAGTTAATAGTTAATTCTGCAAGTCTTTACTTAGATTCAATCATTGCTTCTCAGTTAAATGAATTCAACAGATTAGCTAGTTCCTTTTCATTCACAACATGTTAGTAATCATATTTCAATTCTGTTAAGTAAGATCTTAGTCTTATATTATTTAAATGAACATTTGAGGAACTTGATTGTGGATAAACTCAGGTTTTCTTTAGCTACGCGATTTTAGCCTCTACAAGCTATCTGCATAGACTTTGATGATGTTCTTGAGATAAAAGACGAATCCTCGGGTTGATAAATTAATGTTAAACTAAGGCTGTTTTTAGGACATCTTTAGAGCCCAATAGTTACTGCCAGAGAAGATCAATACTACAAAATAAATGAAGAACCTTCAGGCAAAAGAAAAAGCGGTGTAGGCACATAAGATTGCACGACAATATCAGTTGGAGCCCCTACAAGAAAAGGCAGAACAATTGGTCATGGAAATCGAAGCAACGAAAGTGTGCCTAAAATAGATAGGCTTGGAGGGGGGAGAGATCTTACGACCACCAATCACCTCATAGGTGGTCAAAGCCATGTCAACAAGGAGAAACCAGGCTCAGGAGCAGTACCAACAGATATCAGATATGTACGAAGCACTGACACAAGCAGTGAAAAACACTGTAGTTAGGAAGTGACTCGGGACGGGTCATGATGTGAGTGTTGGGGGCCTGTTGGGAATAGGCCCAATTTGGGAGAAAATCATGACATGGGAGAAATATAACTGGCAGGATAAGCAACATGTGGAAATCAGATGCACATGTTGGAGAAGCATCACGTGTAAGGCATATGCACATGCAGGAAAAGTAGCACTTGTAAGATAGACGCACATGCAAAAAAGGAAAGCCTGCGAGGCACAGATGAAAGAATACCTAGCCATGATAGGGTTAGGGTTTTGGTAAGAATATGTAATGGTTGGTAATCCAAAAATATGTATAAGTAGGTACCTAGGAGGTCTATGTCGGGGGTTTGTGTTTGTCGTTGTGTTTTGTCTTGGTTGGTCATTGTTACTGTGTCGTTCAAAGAGAGAATGACTGCAAGTATGATATTTTTTGTAAGCTGTTGAGTTGATAAGAGGAAATAAGGGATATATTGAGGGTCAGATCATGGGTTGAGGAGCCTGGTGTGATCTAGTCCGCCTAATTGTAAATATCGACCCGCTGATGGAGAATTGTAATGCACGAGGTGCTGTAGTTTTGGAAACACCATAATAAAAGAGCAGAGAAGCCAAATATTTGTGGATGTATCGTGGGAGGGGTGGACCACGGTAGATCATGTGTTATGTGATTGAATAATGTGTATTTACTTTATTGTCAATGAGTAGGTGTTAGACAAATGCGTGAATGACTAGTTAGATATTCTATTTTACATGCATGCATAAGAATGACAGGGTACTCAATATAAGATGAATGTTAAAGTAACAAATCAAGATCATAGAGGTTAATCCCAGATCCCCACTCATTCCTAGGTTGCAAGCATTTGAGCGTTGCAGCCACTAATAGAACTATCTCAGGAGAGACTATGCATTGCACTCTTTGTACTGCGTTGCCCTCTAGTTTACCAGAGGGGCCAATAGTTTTAGAGGGGTTTTGTTGGAAACCATAGTAGAAATGAATCTGGGTCAGCCTAAGAAAGGTAACAAGAGAGTAGTAAAAACCCAACAAATGGTTCCGTTTCTGGCTGGAACAAAATAGGATTGAGTGAATGAGATCTGCTGAAGAAGGAGTGAAGATCGTGTTACAGGTATGAACTAACTGAGAGGGGGGGGGTGAATCAGTTAGTGTATATTATTAACCATTTCTCTCCCTTTTTAACTTTGAATCATTAATCTTAGTGGCAGTAAGTCTTTACTGTGAAATCCAGAGTTATAAACATAAAGCAGATAGCATAAAGAACAACAATCACACACAACATTCATTCACAAGTATGAGACACAGATTTTTCAAGAGGAAACCCAAACAGGGAAAAAACCTCGTCTTCTTAAGATGTTCAGCAAGCT
>ML784365.1:687548-727533 GCA_009831015.1 Picea engelmannii | reverse complement strand
TCGTGTTCCAGCATTCGTGTTCCAACAGTGGTGTTTCAGCATTCGTGTTCCAGCATTCGTGTTCCAACAGTCATGTTCCAGCAGTCGTGTTTCAGCATCTACGTTTCAGCATCTGTGATTCAGCATTTGTGTTTCAGCATCTACGTTTCAGCATCTGTGTTCCAGCATTCGTGTTCCAGCATTCGTTGTGCGTGTTGACATCCTTGACTTCTCCATAACCGATTGCCATCAATGACAACCTTAACCATCTGCGTCAGTCTTCTGTTATAGCCATCAATGACAACCTTAACCATTTGCGTCAGTCTTCTTTTATAGCCATATCTCCAACAGATCGATGATAACATGGTAGGAGGAGTCGATAGCCTTAAATACTCCCACCATGATGTCTCTGATGCCATCAAGTTCCCATATTTTGAAGAACAAAGCTACTTGGAGAGTAGAGGAGAAGGCCCATCAGGCGTGCCACTATTGGAGCATGCGCAGTGGATCCTTGGACTGCACAACACCGACATCATGAACTTACTAGAAATACCACACTTCGGGCACAGGAAGCACATAAATGAATGTGTCAAAATAGATGTTAGCAAGGGTGCACAAAGGCATATTGTGGATGAATAGGCCAGTGCTGATCAACTTCAACCTCATCGAAACGATTACAGGACTACCCACAAAATGGGAGAAGCCAGAACAATACCTATAAGACAAAAATAAGGAGAAATCCATCTCAGATGAGATCAAAGCAAAGTATGGCACACAGAGGGGTAATATAAGTATGAGGATCAACGACATCAATGAGTTGGGCCCCTTATCTATTGAAATCATTCCTTGAAGACTGAAAGGATGCATAAGATTGGGGATCTAAGTTCCACTACTCGTGGTTACTCATCCTCATTGCACTTATGGGGTGGCATGAACCTACATACACTATTTTCTTGCCAAGGATAGGAAAATGTTGCGCAACACGCTACACGTCGCTTTGAAGAATAATAGATCCCAAGGTAAAGAAAGTCAACAATGACATGTTCCCTTAGTGCTTAACAAAGACCTATAATATATTGGTGGATACATTGAGGATATCCCCAGAAAATTTCTAGGAGTTTGGACATATAGAAAATTTCCAGGCATCACGCCACAACATGTGGCTGCAGGCAAAGAAGGATCCAACCAAGGAGTGGTTGCAACTGAAGTATTGTATGATGATGTAGGACATCCACATGGAGGTCCAAGAGTGGCATAAGGAGTGGAAAGTTCCATATATTCCAAGAGAAACGCCAAAAATACAAATCTAGACACAGGGTAGCACAGTCCCCGCGCAACAGATAAGCAAGAATGGAACTAGCAAGAAAAATAAGACAAAAATAGGTACAGTGGGGGAAAGCATCCCAATTCGAAAGAAAATAAAGAGATAAAATAAGTCACAGTGTGTTCCTACACAGTGTCCACTGGGCACAGAGCAGGAACCAAGAGGACTGATAAGACATGTGAGCGCAGAAGAAGTGCAGAAAAAGGCACAAGAGGTAGCCATGAAAGAATAAGTTAGGTAGGATACATGCATGGATACACAGTTTTCATAGGTATCTGAGCCATCATATGCCCAAATAAAAAGTCCAGGGGAGCAAGAAAGTGGTGCTAGGAAGAAGGAAAAGGCCCATAAAAAACCAATGGAAACATAATTGATAGCAGATGATGTGGAGCTGATAGAAATGATAGTGGAAGATAGACTGACAGAGGTATGGGAAAATGCGGAGAATCACTAAGCTTCAATTCTAGAGCAAGTATAGGAGGTAAAATTTGCGCTGGAGCAGTTGAGGATCAACACAGAGCACAAACAGAAGGAGACACGAACAACCACTAGAGAAGAAGCACCTGTTGAAGAGACAATGCAAATCACGATGTAGGGAAGTGCTAATTTCATCTGAACATCGGAGATGTTGTTCGTCGACGAGGAGACAACAAAGAGGCCCCTGAAAGACATTGAGAGGTTGGACTTGGCACTTCCCAAGATTCCAACTAAAGCACTGTATAAATTACAAGTGAGCATTGCACAAGAGATTCAGTCCAGAGAAAGGTTGGATGCGACGAACTTACAATTGGAGCAGGAAGACAACACCTCAATGAAGGAGGCACTTAGTGAGGAAGGGCATGACATAAATCTAGCACAACAAAAAGTGGAGGAGATGGAGAGACAAATAAGTGGAATATTTCAAGCCATCCCCGACAATGCAGAATCAAAATAAGTACATTCTGAAGAGAAGATGAGGAAAATAACATAGGACCTGGTACAATATAAAGAGTAGATCAAGGAAATGGAGGAGTGCGCAACACTTACTACTCCTCCAACAGTCTGAATGCAAAGAGAGAAAGACGCCACAACAACTGCAAAAAACATTGTGCAAAACATACACAGAGTGGCATAACTGTTGGAAAAGAGTGGCCAGCTATGGACAAAACTATTAGAGGATGGGAGCCTACAAGATATGCAAGGAAAGGAAGATAAATTGCATCCAAAAATGGAAGATGTGAAGCAGTGATAGAGGACAATGCCACTGTTAGAGAAGATCGAGACTGCCACAGAAATGAAGAACCTTCAGGCAGAAGAAAAAGCAGTGTACGCACAAAAGATCATATGTTAGGCTCAGTTGTAGCCCCTACAAAAAAATGCAGAACAATTGGTCGTGGAAATCAATGCAACGAAAGTGCACCTCAAACAAATAGGCTTGGAGGGGGGCAATATCTTACAACCACCAGTCACCATGCATGTGGTCGAAGCCATGTCAATAAGAAGCATCCATGCTCAGGAGCAGTGTCAATAGATAACAAATATGCACGAAGCACTAGCACAAGAAGTGACACACAATGGAGTTAGGAAGTGACTCGAGACACGTCACGATGTTAATGTTGGGGGCATGTTGGGCGCAAGCCTAGTTTGGGAGAAAATCACAACATGGGAGAAATATAGTTGGTAGGAGAAGCATCATGTGGAAAGCATATGCACATGCAAGAGAAGCAACATGTGTAAGGTAGATGCACATGCAGGAAAAGCAACACGTGCAATGTAGATTTTAACCTTGTACAATATTTACTACAAACAAATTTTCAGTAAAAGAACATAAAAGATAAATGGAAAATACAAACATTACACAAATAGGTTTCCTCTGGAAACCCAAACCAGGAAAACCAACATATTCTATATTCATTCATGGTGATACATTGTTTACAATACAATATACATATAGGAGCTAGCGACATCCAAAACGCTAACCCAATGACCTGGATTAGTCAACAACCCTAATTCCTTAACTAGAAATAGAAAACCATCGACAAAAACCATGTGCTGAAAAATCGCTCAACAATGGACACAAAAATCAAGGCAACATGAAAAATGAGGAAAAAATGTGACACATTTCCCGAGGTAAAAATGTAGCACTAATAATCGTGCAAAGAATATAACACATGCCCAACATTCTCCCACTTGTTGTTTTCTTTGCATACAAGGGGTTACAGGGTTACATAGTCAACAATCCAGGGCAAAAATGCCCATGGATCCTCTACACCAAGAGAACTTCTCAATGCTCACATATTTTTTTAATGAATCTGCAACATTCTTCAAAGTGTCCACCTTCATCAAAAACACTTTCTTTTCTTCAACCATGTCTCTCACAAAGTGATATTGAATATCAATATGCTTTGTCTTTGAATGATAATTCAGGTTCTTTGCCATAAACATTGCACTCTGATTGTCACAATATATCTTTATAGCTTGCTGTACCAACCCAATACCTGAACACAATATTTGTAAACTTGCATGAGTGGCTGCCATGTATTCAACTTCTGTAGTTTAAAGTGCCACTACATCCTGTCTTTTTCTCATCCAACTTATTTCTCCTCCAAATAGGTTAAACACATACCCAGTTGTAGATTTCCCATGATCCATATCTCCAACCTAGTCTACATCTACAAAGCCATGTATATCCAACAATCTATCCAATATCGGTCGTTCTTGGTAGCAAAATCCGTAGATAGCAGTGCCACACAAATAACTGAAAACCCTTTTTACTACTGTCCATTGCTCCTTCCATGGTTTTGACATATGCCTACTAAAAACTCCCACTGCATGTGCAATGCCCGGTCTAGTACAAACCATTACATACATCAAACTGCCAACTGCACTCACATATGGAACATAAGACATGTCCTCCTCCTCTTCCTGTGTCTTGGGAAACTAATCCACATATAACTTTACACCAACAGGAATAAGAACCTTGACCGGCTTACATTCCTGGATATTAAACCTCTGCAATATTGTATCGACATATTTTCTCTGATTTAACCAGAGTTTCCTCTTTTTCCGATCTCTTTTAATTTCCGTGCCCAAAATGAAATTTGAAGCATCGATATCCTTCATGTCAAATTTAGAGGACAATTGAGTTTTCACATCTTGGATAATCTCCTTGTTGTTTTCTATCACCAACATGTCATCCACATACAAGACCAAATAAATCAAATGATCACCAATTAATTTAAAATACACACAATGATCCTCTTTGCTTCTTGTGAAACCAAGTCCCAACATATAAGTATCAAATTTTTGATACCACATCATTGGTGATTGTTTCAAACCATACATGGAATTTTTCAGCTTGCATACCATCTCCTTCTTTCCCTTCACAACAAATCCTTCTCGCTGCTTCATATAGATTTCTTCTTCCAGATCCCCATGTAGGAATGTTGTCTTCACATCCATTTGTTCTACTTCAAAATCAAATGCAGTAGCAACAACTAACATAAATATTATAGAGGTTAACTTGGCAACATGAGAACAAATCTCACCAAAATCAATTCCCTCAACCCGGGAATAACCCTTTTCTACTAACCAAGCTTTTTATTTATCCACTTTTCCTTCTGCATTCAACTTATTTTTAAATACCCATTTTCTTCCAATGGGATTTCTTCCAGTCAACAAATCCACTAGATCCCAAGCCTCATTCTTATCCAAGGCTTCCATTTCTTTGTCCATGGACGTTTTCTAGAGATTTCCATCCTCTGAATCCACTACCTCCCTCACAGTTCTAGGATAATCATCAGTAATAGACAAAGCAAAATTTGAATGGAAATAAGATGGAGTATACCTTTTCGGTAGCCTTCTTTCTCAAACCGATCTCCTCAATACTGGAGTATGAGGATCTTCTTCTTCTTATTCATGTTCTTCTGTAGAGTCTGTTTCAACATCCTTTAAATCAAAATCTATTTTCTATGTTTCTTCCTTACTTGGTAGGACTTCCTGTTTAACAACATCCTTCATTTTTCTAAATACCACATCTCGGATATACACTACCTTCTTAGTTTTTGGGTTCCAAAGCTTATAAACTTTGAGACCATCTTTATTTCCAATAAAGATACACTTTTCAGCCTTCTTATCTAGCTTACTCATGTTTTCCTTTGGAACATGAACATATGCATCACAACGAAATACCTTGAGATGTGTGAGAGAAGGGTTCCTAGCAATCCATACCTCTTGTGGAGTATTGTCATCTAGCATTGATGGTGGTGATCTGTTGACCAGGTAACATGCAATACCCACTACCTCTTCCCAAAATTCTTTACCTAACCCGACACCACTGAGAATGCACCTTGCTTTTTCCATCAACGTCCTGTTCATCCTTTCTGAAAATCCATTTTGTTGAGGTGTATATGGAGTATTATTATGCCTTTCTATACCACACTTCTTACAAAATTCTTCAAATTCATTCTCGCAGAACTCTCCACCATTATCTTTCCTCAACACCTTAATTATTCTCTCTGTTTGATTCTCAACAAGAGCCTTGAACTCTTTAAACCTGCCAAAGAATTTAGATTTATTCCCGAGGAAATATATCCAAGTATTCCTAGAGAAGTCATCTATAAATGAGACATAGTACACATATTTTCCCAATGATGGGACCGACACAGATCCAAAAACATCACTATGAACTAGCTGTAAAATTCCTTCTACCCTTGTTGCACCAGAGGAGAATCTTACCCGATTATTATTCCCATATACACAATGTTCACATAAATCAAAATCTAGAGAGTAGTTAGACATACCTTCAACCATACCTTTACCGTGTAGTAGTCGAAGACCCTTCTCTCCGATATGCCCCAATATTTGATGCCACAATATAACCTTTTCTCCAGAGACTGTAGGAGTTATTTCTTCTTCAACTCCAATATCAAGAACAATGAAACTATTAAACCCATCACTAATAGTGCTTCCTTGCATCTTATACAGAGTTCCAAACTGAACTCCCTTCAACAAAGCCATTGCTCCTTGAACCATCCTACAGGTTTTCTTTTCAAATATTGTTTTTACCCCTGCATCGTCCATTTTTCTTACATAAATCAAATTTTTGGCTAAACCCAGGATGTGCAGAACACCAGGAAGTGTTCTAATCCTTCCATATATGAGCCTCAATTTGAATTTTCCTCATCCTTTGATTCTGGTTGTTGAATCATCACCTAAGAAAGCATTACCTCTATCATACCTTTCATATTCATAGAACCAGTCCTTGTGGGGAGTCATATGAAAGGATGAATCTGAGTCAACCAACCATGCCTCATGATTTTCATGTGTTCTTGAAGAAGCCAAGTACACATCCCCTCCTTCCTTTGAGGTATTTTCTTCTGTAGAAGGAGGTTCTGCATATCCCTTCTTTTTCTCAACTTTGGATCTACACTGCTTCTTGTAGTGCCCTTATTTTCCACATATCCAACATACCTTTACAAACTTTCCGGGAGATTTAGATATACCCTTAGACTTAGATCTCCCACTTGAGAACTTATATCTATTTCTTTTGTGGAAGCGTGCTCTTGCAAATAATGCGTGTGTGCTCTGTCCTTCCATATTCTTCCATCTCATCTCCTCCGACAACAAGGATGATACCACTTCATCAAACTTCAAGCCAGTTGTATTACTACCTATGGCCACAACTAGACTATCCCATGAGTCTGGTAAAGAACAAAGTAAATTGATACATTTATCTTCATCTAAAATTTTAATCTCAACAGATACTAACTGACTTACCACAATATTGAAGGCCTTCAAATGTTCTGTCACCGAGTCTCCATATCACATAATTAGGATATACAACTTCTTTCTCAAGAATGGTTTATTTACCAGGGACTTAGATTGATACAACTTCCCCAACTTATCCCATAAATCCTTGAATGTAGCTTCCTCTGACACATTCACTAATATTGAATCTGAGAGACACATTCATATTGTGATATTTGCCTTTCGATCCAACTTTTTGCAGTCATATGTTGAGGTTCCTATAGGTGAATTACTTGGATCTACTGCGATCCACTGATCTCTGTCCACCAACAGATCTTCCATCTTGAGCTTCCACAACTCAAAAATTTTCCCATTAAACTTCTCGATCTCGATTTTCAAGTTTCTCACCATTTATTTTCACCTAAAAAATCAATACCACATATCTCCCACTGTAACAAGGCTTATCACAGTCCCGAGCCAAACCCTTGACCACAAAGGAATCCCCTTGAAGCCAACAAAGCTCTAATACCAAATGTAGATTTAAGCTTGTACAATATTTACTGCAAACATATTTTCAGTAAAAGAACATAAAAGATACAATGGAAAATACAAACATTACACAAAGATTTTTCACCTGGAAACCAAAACTGGGGAAACCAACATATTCTATATTCATTCATATTGATACATTGTTTACAATACAATATACATATAGGAGCCAGTGGCATCCAAAACCCTAACCCAATGACTTGGATTAGTCAACAACCCTAATTCCTTAACCAGAAATAGAAAACCATCGGAAAAAACCATGTGTCGAAAAACCTCTCAACAATAGACATGAAAATTGAGGCAACATGAAAAATGAGGCAAAAATGCAACACGTTTCCCGAGGAAAAAATTCGACACCACTACTCGTGCAAAGAATATAACACATACCCAACATGCAAGATAGACGCACATGCAGAAGAGGAAAGCATGCAAGGGATGCATGCAAGAATACCTAACCGTGATAGGGTTAGGGTTTTGGTAAGAAGATGTAATGGTTGGTAAGCTAAAAACATGTATACGTATGTACCTAGGAGGTCTAGGTCGGGGGTTTGTTTTCGTCATTGTGTTTCGTTTTGGTTGGTCATTATTACTATGTCGCTCGAAGAGAGAATGACTATAAGTCTGATCTATTTTGTAAGCTATTGAGATAAGGAGAGGAAATAAGGGAGATATTGAGGGTTAGATCACAGGATGAGGAGCCTGGTGTGATCTAGTCCACCTCATTGTAGATCTCGACCCGCTGATGGAGAACTGTAATGCACGAGTCACTGTAGTTTTGGAAACACCATAATAAAAGAGTAGAGTAGCCAAATATTTGTTGTCGTAGCCCAGGAGGGGTGAACCATGGTAGATCATGTCTTATGTGATTGAATAATGTGTATTTCCTTTATTGTCAATGAGTAGGTGTTAGACAAATGCGTGAATGACTAGTTAGATCTTCTATTTTACATGCATGAATAAGAATTTCAGGGTACTCAATATAAAATGAATGCCAAAGTAACAAATGAATATCATAGAGGTTAATCCCAGATCCCCACTCATTCCCAGGCTGGAATAACTTGAGCATTGTACCCACTAATAGAACTATTTCGGGTGAGACTGCACAGTGCACTCTGTGTACTGCGTTGCCTTCTGGTTTACCATAGGGGCCAATAGTTTTATAAGGGTTTTGTTGGAAACCATAGTAGACATGAACCTAGGTCAACCCAAGAAAGGTAGCAAGAGAGTAGTAAACACCCAACATAGTACAACTCCCTCCTCGAGAACTAGACTTGGGATCTTGTTCCCCTTCCTTCAGGAATGAAACTTGTTAGGTGCACATGCGTCTACAGGACCAAGAACACAACAAATTGATAGGTTAGTAGATACAAATCTAGGTTAGTTGCCAAAGGATTTCAATAGGTGCATGGCATTGACTATGATGAGACCTTCACTCTAGCAACGAAGATGGATTCTATTGGCGTTGGAGGTCACTCCTGGATTGCAGTAGAAGAAAAACCCGACGCCCATCAGTTTATGTCACGATTTGTTTATAGAGGGTGATCAAGTGGAAGAAAACTCGGAACAATATCGTTCTAACACCGAAACTAGGCTTTACATTCACAGGTAGGTGAGGTCTTAGTTAAACTTCAGACAACGAGTTGTAGTAAGGGTGAATAGGAGGAAGACTTCTATGAGGAAAGGCTGAGGGATACTGTAGGCATCGGGCTTCTAACAACCTGTAGATGAAAAAATTGAACGTAAGATCTTCTCACACTCAAATATAGGAAACACTAGAGAATAGAATAGTGTTACAATAAATCCTTTATCATAACACAGTCACAATAATTCACACGAATTAGTCGATCTTGAACTCTCTCAGTATGAGATGAAACTAGATGGGATAGGAAAGCTGTCTGTTATAAAACAAGAAATATCATATACAGATACATATCTAGAGAACTAGAGCCTCTATTAAAACTTTACAATCGGGATCTTTGCTCTACCATTGATCCTTTCAAAAACACAAAAACTGAGTACATATACTTAGAAATTTTTTCCGAACAGAGGCATACTCGGACCTCTAAGGCGTGGCGTCCCTTCAGTCAAACTTGGACATAAATCTTTCGTCAGACGCCACCTTAACTGTGCATGGCTCTTGCAAGGGGGTAGCTGAGCCATTAAATGCTGAGTTAGCGTGTGCAGACTTCTCTGGTTAGTCGAGGACTCATCATGACTTCTTTGAGAAAGACCAACACACAGGACCGTCTCGGGCAGACTGCCTGCCGGATTCTCCATATCTTACAATTAATGAGTGAGGAGAGGTTTCAATCACCTCCTCCCACCTTCATTTACTTCTAGCAGGAACCAGGGTTGAGATCAAGTCGGAATGGCACCTGGAGATCACGACGATCCCTTCTGCAGCTAAACCTGGATACTCAAAACTAAGGAGGGACCAGACCATGCTCTTATCATTATTCAAGCCATTGTTTAAATTTGGGATCACCATTCTCCTACATTTCCCATGCTTGGGGACTTCTCCAATGATAAGAAAGTGTGTGTGGCTACTATTGTCATGGACTCAAGTAGGTAGGATTTGGATAGAAATCCCTCTAAGTGAAAATAGTATTCATGTTGTTACCAGATAGTCCTAAGATAGGCAGGATGCCAATGATGCATTCACTACTAGATTCCAAGTACTATAGGATGACACAGTCATAGAAGAACAAATAGATCCATTCCTAAAATATGGCACAAAGAAGAAAGGTCAGTCGGGGATATGAAAAGATCCTAAAACAAAGCACTAATGATATGGCACACTAAAATAGAGCACTAATGAGCAATCATCGAAAGCATTAGAAGGGTCATAAAACACTTTATCAATAGTCTTCAACATGCAAATTTATATTCCCTACTCTCTTGTCCAAAATGAGTATATCCTAGGCTTGTACGAGTACTATAAAGGAATTGTACAATTACAATACGAATTCAGCATTAACATGTAGCATGAGTTAGCACCATGCAACATGACATAATAGTCCTCTTAATTAATGAGACATTACCAACCAAAATCAAACAAACTAAAAGGTGCCAAAAAAGTCATCCATACAAGAAAAATCACTTGGGTCAACTTCAAAATGACACCTAAAGGCACACCTACAACATTACAAATTTTGATCCTTATTGATGGTAGTTTCAAAACATTGGATAGTTTATAGGTCATCACAACTATGAAATATAGTATGAACAACCAAATTGAATTGAGGGACAAGTGGAAATTGAAACATCCATGGAAATGTGTTTAACTCACTCCATGCCCCTTATACTCTTGCAATTTATCAACATACTTGAGGCTTTAATGGAGGGAAGAACAAGCTTGGATATAGTTCCCTCCTAGCCTAGTAACTTTCAAATGGAGGGTCAAATGTGCTAAATTTTATTTCAATTCAAAGAGTTCAATTTTGAAGTGGTACTAAAGCCAAGGAAGTAAAATGTGGGCCCAACCATCATTTCTAGATACATAATAGTTAAACCACAGGGACATTTCATGAAATACCCGATGTCGGTCTCTTTCATGTGGAATTCATATCAAACTTCTTTTCAAATCTCATTGAATTCCCCAATTAAATTTTAGCACCTAAGGATTGTGATTAGTGTTGGCAAAGGAATCTAGTGGTACATGTGACAAATTATCACTTGATAACAGGGCAGTTGTATAAATTGGTGATGGATGGGATTCCAAGGAGCTTCATGATGGATTATTTGTGGATGATGGTATTACACAAAGCCACCATGAGAAAAATTCCACCATGTACAATACCAATTAAGTCAAGGGCATGATGGACCATGAATATAAAAGTTGACGATGGAGAAGACCCCCATTTTATAGGTACAATAATCAGTTTACCTAGAGGAGGTACTCAACCTGTGGGTGCATGTTATCAAGGATGAGCATTTGAATTGATATATGGAGCAAATGGAACTGATGAATTATGATATCCATGACCTCGCCTTGTTCCTTGAATTTTCCCTAGAAAAATACTCAAAACTAAGGAGGGACCAAACCAAACTCTTATCATTATTCAAGCCATTGTTTAAATCAGGGATCACCATTCTCCTACATGTCCCATGCTTGGGGACTTATCCAATGATAAGAAAGTTTGTATGCCTACGATTGTCGTGGACTCAAGTAGGTGGGATTTGGCTCGAAATCCCTCTCGATGAAAATAGTATTCATGTTGTTACCAGATAGTCCTAGGATGGGAAGGATGCCGATGATGCATTCACTACTAGATTCCAAGTAATATAGGATGAGATAGTTATAGAAGAACAAATAGATTCATTCCTAAAATATGGCACAAAGAAGAAAGGTCAGTCGGGGATATGACAAGATCCTAAAACAAAGAACTAATGATACGACACACTAAAACAAAGCACTAATGAGAAATCATCCAAAGCATTAGAAGGGTCATAAAACACTTTCTCAATAGTCTTCAACATGCAAATTTATATGCCCTACTCTCTTGTCCAAAATGAGTATATCCTAGGCTTGTACGAGTACTATAAAGGAATTCTACAATTGCAATATGAATTCAACATTAACATGTAGCCTGAGTTAGCACCATGCAACATGACATAATAGTCCTCATAACTAATGATACATTACCAACCAAGATAAAACAAACAAAAAGGTGCCAAAACAATCATCCATACAAGAAAAATCACTTGGGTCAACTTCAAAATGACACCTAAAGGCATACCTACAACATTACAAGTTTTGATCCTTATTGATGGTAGTTTCAAAACATTGGATAGTTTGTAGGTCATCACAATTATGAAATATAGTATGAAAAACCAATTTGAATTGAGGGACAAGTGGAAATTGAAATGTCCATGGAAATGTGTTTAACTCACTCCATGCCCCTTATACTCTTGCAATTTATCAACATACTTGAGGCTTTAATGGAGGGAAGAACAAGCTTGGTTATAGTTCCCTCTTAGCCTAGTAACTTTCAAATGGAGGGTCAAATATGCTAAAGGTTATTTCAATTCAAAGAGTTCAGTTTTGAAGTGGTACTAAAACCAAGGAAGTAAAATGTGGGCCCAATCATCATTCCCAGATACATAATAGTTAAACCACACAGACAATTCATGAAATACCCAATGTCGGTCTCTTTCATGTGGAATTGATATCAAACTTCTTTGCAGAGCTCATTGAATTCCCCAATTCAATTTTAGCACCTAAGGATTGCGATTAGTGTTGGCAAAGGAATCTAGTGGTACATGTGACGAATTATCACTTGATAATAGGGCAGTTGTATAAATTAATGATGGATGGGATTCTAAGGAGCTTCATGATGGATTATTTGTGGATGATGGTATTACACAAAGCCACCATGAGAAAAATTCCACCATGTACAATACCAATTAAGTCAAGGGCATGATGGGCCATGAATCTAAAAGTTGAGGAAGGAGAAGACCCCCCTTTTATAGGTACAAGAATCAGTTTACCTAGAGGAGGTACTCAACCTATGGGTGCATGTTAGCAAGGATGAGAATTTGAAATGATATGCGGAGCAAGTGAAACTGATGAATTATGATATCCATGACCTCGCCTTGTTCTTTGAATTTTCCCTGGAAAAATACTCAAAACTAAGGAGGGACCAGATCAAGCTCTTATCATTAGTCAAGCCATTGTTTAAATATGGGATCACCATTATCCTGCATGTCCCATGCTTGGGGACTTCTCCAATCATAAGAAAGTGTGTGTGGATACTATTGTCGTGGACTCAAGTAGGTGGGATTTGGCTAGAAATCCCTCTCGGTGAAAATAGTATTCATGTTGTTACCAGATAGTCCTAGGATGTACAGGATGCCAATGATGGATTCACTACTAGATTCCAAGTACTATATGATGAAAAATTCATAGAAGAACAAATAGATCCATTCCTAAAATATGGCACAAAGAAGAAAGGTCAGTCAGGGATATGACAAGATAATAAAATAGAGAACTAATGGTATGGCACACTAAAACAGAGCACTAATGAGCAATCATCAAAATCATTAGAAGGGTCATAAAATACTTTCTCAATAGTCTGCAACATGCAAATTTATATTCCCTATTCTCTTGTTCAAAATGAGTATATCCTAGGCTTGTACGAGTACTATAAAGGAATTGTACAATTACAATATGAATTCAGCATTAACATGCAGCCTGAGTTAGCACCATGCAACATGAAATAATAATTCTCCTAACTAATGAGACATTACCAAACAATATCAAACAAACAAAAAGGTGCCAAAACAATCATCCATACAAGAAAAAACACTTGGGTCAACTTCAAAATGGCACTTATAGGCACACCTACAACATTACAAGTTTTGATCATTATTGATGGTAGTTTCAAAACATTGGATAGTTTATAGGTCATCACAACTATGAAATATAGTATGAACAACCAATTTGAATTGAGGGACAAGTGTAGATTGAAATTTCCATGGACATGTGTTTAACTCACTCCATGCCCCTTATACTCTTGCAATTTATCAACATACTTGAGGATTTAATGGAGGGAGGAACAAGCTTGGTTATAGTGCCCTCCTAGCCTAGTAATAACTTTCGAAATGGAGGGTCAAATATGCTAAAGGTTATTTCAATTCAAAGAGTTCGATTTTGAAGTGGTAGTAAAGACAAGGAAGTAAAATGTGGGCCCAATCATCATTCCCAGATACATAATAGTTAAACCACAGGGACAGTTCATGAAGTACCCGATGTCAGTCTCTTTCATGTGGAATTCATATCAAACTTCTTTGTAGAGCTCATTGAATTCCCCAATTCAATTTTAGCACCTAAAGATTATGATTAGTGTTGGCAAAGGAAGCTAGTGGTACATGTGATGAATTATCCCTTGATAACAGGGCATTTGTATAAATTGGTGATGGATGGGATTCTAAGGATATTCATGATAAATTATTTTTGGATGATGGTATTACACAAACCACCATGAGAAAAATGCCACCATGTACAATACCAATTAATTCAAGGGCATAATGGGCCATGAATCTAAAATTTGAGGAAGGAGAAGACCCCCATTCTATAGGTACAATAATCAGTTTACCTAGCAGAGGTACTCAACCTATGGGTGCATGTTAGTAAGGATGAATATTTTAAATGATATGTGGAGCAAGTGCAACTAATGGATTATGATATCCATGACCTCGCCTTGTTCTTTGAATTTTCCCTAGAAAAATACTCAAAACAAAGGAGGGACCAGACCATGCTCTTATCATTATTCAAGCCATTGTTTAAATCTAGGATCACCATTCTCCTGCATTTCCCATGCTTGGGGACTTCTCCAATGATAAGAAAGTGTGTGTGGCTACTATTGTGGTGGACTCAAGTAGGTGGGATTTGGCTAAAAATCCTTCTGAGTGAAAATAGTATTCATGTTGTTACCAGATAGTCCTAAGATGGGCAGGATGCCAACGATGCATTCACTAATAGATTCCAAGTACTATAGGATGAGACAGTCATAAAAGAACAAATAGATCCATTCCTAAAATATGGCACAAAGAAGAAAGGTCAGTCGGGGATATGACAAGATCCTAAAACAAAGCACTAATGATATGGAACACTAAAACAAAGCACTAATGAGAAATCATCGAAAGCATTAGAAGGGTCATAAAACACTTTATCAATAGTCTTCAACATGAAAATTTATATGCCCTACTCTCTTGTCCAAAATGAGTATATCCTAGGCTTGTACGAGTACTATAAAGGAATTGTACAATTACAATACGAATTCAACATTAACATGTAGCATGAGTTAGCACCATGCAACATGACATAATAGTCCTCTTAACTAATGAGACATTACCAACCAATATCAAACAAACAAAAAGGTGCCAAAACAATCATCCATACAAGAAAAATCACTTGGGTCAACTTCAAAATGACACCTAAAGGCATACCTACAACATTACAGGTTTTGATCCTTATTGATGGTAGTTTCAAAACATTGGATAGTTTATAGGTCATCACAACTATGAAATATAGTATGAACAACCAAATTGAATTGAGGGACAAGTGGAAATTGAAACGTCCATGGAAATATGTTTAACTCACTCCATGCCCCTTATACTCTTGCAATTTATCAACATACTTGAGGCTTTGATGGAGGGAAGAACAAGCTTGGATATAGTTCCCTCCTAACCTAGTAAGTTTCAAATGGAGGGTCAAATATGCTAAAGTTTATTTCAATTCAAAGAGTTCAATTTTGAAGTGGTACTAAAGCCAAGGAAGTAAAATGTGGGCCCAATCATCATTCATAGATACATAATAGTTAAACCACACAGACAATTCATGAACTACCCAATGTTGGTCTCTTTCATGTGGAATTGATATCAAACTTCTTTGCAGAGCTCATTGAATTCCCCAATTCAATTTTAGCACCTAAGGATTGTGATTAGTGTTGGCAAATAAATCTAGTGGTACATGTGACGAATTATCACTTGATAACAACGCAGTTGTATAAATTGGTGATGGATGGGATTCTAAGGACATCCATGATGGATTATTTTTGGATGATGGTATTACAAAATGCCACCATGAGAAAAATTCCACCATGTACAATACCAATTAATTCAAGGGCATGATGGTCCATTAATCTAAAAGTTGAGGAAGGAGAAGACCCCCATTTTATAGGTACAATAATCAATTTACCTAGAGGAGGTACTCAACCTATGGGTGCATGTTCGAAAGGATGAGGATTTGAAATGATACGTGGAGCAAGTGCAACTGATGAATTATGATATCCATGAACTCGCCTTGTTCCTTGAATTTTCTCTAGAAAAATACTCAAAACTAAGGAGGGACAAGACCAAGCTCTTATCATTATTCAAGCCATTGTTTAAATATGGGATCACCATTATCCTGCATGTCCCATGCTTGGGGACTTCTCCAATGATAAGAAAGTGTGTGTGGCTACTATTGTCGTGGACTCAAGTAGGTGGGATTTGGCTAGAAATCCCTCTCGGTGAAAATAGTATTCATGTTGTTACCAGATAGTCCTAGGGTGGGCAGGATGCCAATGATACATTCACTACTAGATTCCAAGTACTATAGGATGGGACAGTCATAGAAGAAAAAATAGATCCATTCCTAAAATATGGCACAAAGAATAAAGGTCGGTCAGGGATATGATAAGATCCTAACATAGAGCACTAATGATATGTCACACTAAAACAGAGCACTAATGAGCAATCATCCAAAGCATTAGAAGGGTCATGAAATACTTTCTCAATAGTCTGCAACATGAAAATTTATATTCCCTACTCTCTTTTCCAAAATGAGTATATCCTAGGCTTGTACGAGTACTATAAAGGAATTGTACAATTACAATACAAATTCAGCATTAACATGCAGCCTGCGTTAGCACCATGCAACATGACATAATATTTCTCCTAACTAATGAGACATTACCAAGCAAGATCAATCAAACAAAAAGGTGCCAAAACAACTATCCATACAAGAAAAATCACTTGGGTCAACTTCAAAATGACACCTATAGGCATACCTACAACATTACAAGTTTCGATCCTTATTGATGGTAGTTTCAAAACATTGGATAGTTTATAGGTCATACCAGTGTTCCAGGTCAATGGAATATATCAAGGTATGATATTCAAATATTTAAAACCTCCATTTATAAATTCAACACTTCATCACAACATTTAAACCATCATACCTATCCTCCCATGCATAAACTTTAGTATACATGCAACCTTCATCCAACATGTGGATCACTCAATCTCTCAAATCCATTCACTTCATATAAAAAATCCATCCATTTCATACCTTTTCCACTATTACTAGTCATTACCATCCACTCCCCTACTAAAAAAACACTAAAAATCTAAAATGGTGCACTAAAATCACATAGCTATAAGAAGCATGTAATTTGCACTATTATCTGAGGCTATATGACATGGAATCTATTAACAATTTATCATTCAGTAAGGTAGGGAAGATGTTATCCACAAGGGTGTTGTAGACCTAAAGGATATGAGATTGCTAAAACTAGGTGATTCAAAGCTTGACATCTTCGCAACCAAGGTAAAACTAAATCTGGTGAGGTATCTCATGAATAAGGTCCTATAGAGTGTTCTAGAGGCATAGGACCAGAACCAAGACTTTCATTATGGGAGTTTTCTACTAATGGTTACCTTCTCATGGTGGGTAAAACCAATAGACATTGAAATTTTGATGGGATCTTGAGTCTAAGTTTGTTTCAACCAATTATGAATCCCTAACCTAGTCAACAGACTCTATAACCAAGGTTGGAATTGGCACTATCTTTGAAAGTTATTACTAGGCTAGGAGGGTACTAATTTTCTCATCTACCATGGACATGTTTTGCTAAAACTCTTGCATGAGATATGGCACACTATGCCAAATAATGAACAAGATCTTATCTTCATGAACAAGATCCTAAAATAGAGCACTAATGATATGGCACACTATGTCAAATAATGAACAAGATCCTAAAGCAGAGCACTAATGATATTTGAGCTTTAAGTTTATATTTTATTTGAGTTGATATTTTATATGTATCTTTCTTGCATAAGAGAATCATTCTAGATTGTGTCAATGTCTTTTTGTGTCTTATTCAATCCTATTCACCACTTGCTTTAGCTTGCACTTTCCTTTTATCATTGTTTCCCACTTCAGTAGATTGTAGGTTCAACAATCAACTTATTTACAAACATGGTCTCATTCATATTTCTCTAAAAGGGTGAATCACTGGGTTCTCTACAGTTTATTTCTGTGGCTGCAATTACAGGCCTAAAACAAAGAACTACTCAATACTGTTATTTGAGCTTTAAGATTATATTTTATTTGAGATGATATTTTATGTGCATCTCTCTTGCATAAGATAATCATTCTAGATTATGTCAATGCATTTTTGTGTCTTATTCAATCTGATTCACCACTTTCTTTAGCTTGCACTTTCCTTTTATCATTGTTTCCCACTTCAGTAGACTATAGGTTCCTAAATGTTCTTCAAATTCTATTGACCATAAGTAATAGAGTTGTTATTGACATAGGTATTAAATATGTCCACCTTTCTCTTCATTGATGCCTGAATATCCTCCCACATCAAAAAGATTAACATATGCATGTTTTCTCTTGAAAATTTAGATCGTGAATCTTTCTTGCATGGTCACTGTTATAACCCTAAATTGCACCACACATGCTTACCTAGCATCAGGCCAACTCATATCCCTTCTTTTCCAAAACTCTGCTGAACAACTCTTTTAAAATCCTCTTGTGTAAAGGCCCACGCACCCTAACCCATTACTGCACGTGTGTACACGCTGGCTGACTCACAACAGCCCGCGTGTACCTACAAAAACACGAATAAAGGAAAGTTTCTGATAGAACAAAAAGCTATGGGTGAGTTAACTGAAACTCCCGGCCATGCATGGCCGAGGGTTCGTCCAAAAACCTAGCTCCTTCTAGCCTAATAAATAAGGGTAAGGGGGATAAAAAACCCACTGATAATGCTGGTGGGGACAACATGGAAAAACGGAAGGCGAGGTATCCATGCAACTTGTGCGCGGAAGACCACCCGACCCATATTTGTCCTCGACTTGCAGAGGCCCAAAATTTTGTCACACAGAAACAACAAGCAGTGTTGACTAATCCCTTTCAACATGGGAAAAATCTAACTCAAGCCTCTACAAGCACAGAAGGGGGCAGCCAAGAAACCTTCCCGCCTCCAAACAATCCCTCATACGCAAACGTATATATGGTTAGGGGTGATGCTTTCATATCAACTAGAGCACACGACTATAGTAAACCAAGCGCTTCTAAGAAGGGTAAAGAAGCTGATCTCCCATCTCTTCCTCTACATATTCAGAAGACGTTGGGAGAAACAATGACATGCATTCCAAAGGGTGCATTTAAAAAAGCTTCTCACAACCCAAACGCAAGGGCCGCCCAGAATTACTCTGTGGTGGAGGATTTATCACAAACCCTTTGTGCAATGTCTGCTTTAGAGGTCCTCCAAAGCTACCCTGCTCAGAGGAAAGCCTTGTTAACCGCTTTGGGCTCTACTGAGACTTGTAATCCGAGCACCATCATGTTAGATACAACTGACTTAAAACCTCGTTTTCCTTACCATGTAGTGTTTCAGATAGTAGTGACTCATCCCACAAAAACTTTTACTTGGAATATATTCCGCACGGTGTTCGACGAGGGTGCCTTGACATGCGTTATGTCGTTAGCATGCTGGAAGGCCATTGGCCAGGCCATTTTGTCTCCATCACCTACTCTCCTCACTGCTTTCGACGGTCGTTCATTCCGACCACATGGCATTGTTCCATCTTTCCCTGTGCAGTTAGGAGGGAAAACCGTGTGTGTCAAAGTAGAGGTAGTCGATGCTCCCCTCGACTATAACCTCTTGTTAGGATGGAGTTGGACTTATGCTAGGACAACTGTGGTTGCTACAGTTTTTTGAGTCTTGTTGTTTCCACACGAGGGTCGAATAGTGACCATCGATCAATTTTCTTTCTCCAGACCTGACCCAACTTTGGGGGCATCCACGGTCCCGATGATTGATAATCCTCAACCAGGTGTCGTTAACGTAGGAGTTGGTTTGTGCCCATCCTTGATGGGTACCTTCGATTACCCACCTCCTCATGACGATATCAAATTTATATCTAATCACCATAAGGTTGATATTTTTCAAGTTTCGTCGTTCCGCACGACTTACTTTGAGGATCCTTGGATTCTTCCTTCCCCATCAGCCACGATGGATGAGACAGGGCACCCAGGCATGTCCATGCCCTTGTCTTCCGCTGAGGTAGCATACTCTTTAGTCCAACAAGCTTCAGCTAACCCTGATCTGACTCTTGCACAAGAGTTAGATCCACTTCTAGAGCCTATTTGGGCTCGGGGTTCTCTCACTAACGTCGATTCATTAGACTTAGTCTTGCCTTCTGATGAAGCAGTAATCGAAGCAATGACTAGTCCAGACAAACCTTGGGAAGATATTCATCACAGATCATATTTTCTCCCAGATTTAAGCCGAATTGAAGCAGGAGAATTCACCGTTACCATAACGGGAGATCAACCGTGTCCTATTAATCTCTTAGCTACGTAGGAAATTTATGATGAGGGCAATATGATGACTATCGCTGAAACTATACCCATCAATATCTCCTGAAACCCTGGCATCATGGAGAATGTCTTCATCAGAGCGGATTTCTCCCCTGAAGAGATTCAAATTTACACGGATCTTTTCAAAGAATTCCACGATGTTTTTGCCTGGTCTTATGAGGAAATGCCAGGTATCGATCTGAAAATAGTTGAACATGAAATCACAACGTATCCTGATGCCAAGCTTGTTCGACAAAAACTTTGTCCAGTCAATCCCAATAAAGCAGCAACCATCAAGATTGAGGTTGAGAAATTGCTAAAGGCATGTTTTATTTATCCTATCCATTTGACTCAATGGGTGTCAAATCCTGTGCCGATCAATAAAAAACAAGGCACGATTCGTGTATGTACCAATTTCCATGATTTGAACAAGGCATGTCCCAAAGATAATTTTCCAACACCATTCATTGACCAGATCATTGATGAATGTGCCGGTTGTGAAGCCTTTTCTTTCATGCACAGTTTTTCGGGATATAATCAAATCCAAATCAAACTGGAAGACCAACATAAAACAACATTCATTTGTCCATGGGGTACATTCGCATATCGTAAGATGCCTTTTGGCCTTAAAAATGATGCAGCCACATTCCAGTGGGCCATGTATTTTGCTTTTCATGACCTCAAAAATATAGTCGAGGCCTATCTAGATGATTTAGCATCACTCTCTCGCAAGCGAATGGATCATCCCACACACCTTAGACTAATCTTCGAACGTTGTCGCTACTTTAGGATTCACTTGAATCCAAAAAAGTGTAGCTTCTGCGTAACGTCAGGACGTTTGTTAGGTTTCATCGTATCAACAACATGGATCATGGTCGATCCTCTTAAGGTGGAGGCAATAATCCAGTTGCCCCCCCTACACACAATCCTACAACTTCAGAGTCTACAAGGCAAGGTGAACTTCTTACGACGCTTCATTGCCAACTATACCGAAATCACCAAGGGCTTTATGCGTTTACTAAAGAAAGACGTTCCTTTTTTCTGGGACGAAGCCACTCAACGCTCTTTTGACGCATTAAAACACGCCCTCACAACCGCACTTCTGCTATGACCACCTAACTATAAAAAATATTTCTTATTATATCTGGTTGCTACAGAGTCAACCATTGTCATGGTTTTAGTTTAGGAAGATGATTCATTCTTAGAATATGTGATCTATTACCTGAGCCGAGGCCTCGTAGGACCGGAACTCAATTATTCTCATATCGAAAAACTTGCGTTGGTAGCAATTCATGCTGTTCAACGGTTCTGTCACTATGTTCTATTTCACAAGACTACCGTCATTGCTGTTGTGAATCCATTCCAGTACATGTTGACACGACGAGTTATAGGAAGAAAAATCAGTAGATGGATAGTCATCCTCCAAGAATATGACTTAGACTTCGTTTCAGCAAAGTCCAAGAAGTCATTGGTCTTCGCAGAGCTTATTTCAGAACTTCCGGTTGAGTCAGGTGACGTTGTTCCTGAGGAATCGCCTATTCGGGGAGATATGTTTTTTATTACATATTCAGACCCCTGGTATGGAGATATACTTATGTATCTCCAGACTTTGAAATGCCCCACCTCTGCTTCTTGTGATGAGCGTCGACGGATACACCATCAGGCTAAGAATTATCTCCTACTCGATGATACGTTGTATCAGAGAGGTGTAGACTGCATCTTACGTCGATGTCTCACTCATGAGGATGCCATCATCGTGCTCAACGATTGCCATACTGAAGCTTGTGGCGGTCATTTATCTGGGTTGGCAACATCCCAAAATATTCTACGAGCAGGTTACTTCTGGCCGACACTTATCAAAGATTGTATCGAATCAGTCAAGAGGTGCCATCCGTGCCAAATATTCTCTCGGAAGATGAGGGCACATCTCGCTCCTATGTTTCCTGTCATCACAGTTGGTCCCTTCACTAAGTGGGGGATTGATTACACTACATGCAACCCCTCGTCAGCAAGGGGGAACCGCTATATCATCGTAGTTTCCGACTAATTCACTAAGTGGGTCGAAGCTATGCCAACGTTTAAAGATGATGGAGAGACTGCAACTCTCTTCTTATTCAACCAGATCATAGAAAGGTTCGGCGTCCCGAGAGAGATTGTCATTGACCATGGCAGTCACTTTTAGAACCAAATGATGACTGAATTAACATCAAATCTTGGGTTACGGCAGGAGCATTCATCACCTTACTACCCCCAAGCCAATGGGCAGGTGGAAGCTGTAAACAAAACTCTTAAGACTATTTTACAACGAACTATCAACTCAACCAAGTCAAATTTGCATTTGATGTTATACTCGGCATTAAGGGCTTACCGAACATATGTTAATACTGCAACCGGTTTCTCACCTTTTCAACTCGTTTATGGGCTGGAGGCAGTCTTTCCCATCGAAGGTAAGATCCCATCTCTAAAATTGGCAGTACAATTATTGCCAGACACTTCTCCTCTTGAAGAATGGTTAGTACACCTTGAGCAGCTCAATGAGCAGCATCGCGATGCGGCCTTGGCCAACGAGGCTCACAAACATAAGGTCAAGTGTCAGTATGATAGGTCCGTTCATCCTCAGATTTTCTCTGAGGGCGACCTTGTCCTAGTCTATGACCAAGATAAGGACCCCCTGGGGGCAGGAAAGTTTAAACCCATGTGGTTTGGACCCTTCATCATAAAAGAGGTATTAAAAAAGGGCACTTATCATTTGGTTGATTTTGAAGGGAATGCTTTGGAGGAGCCTAGAAATGGTCTTTACCTCAAGAAGTATTACTCATAGACAGGTCACTATGGGTAACTTTCTGTAACATATGTATAGTCTTTGTACTATTACTTTTTAAGTTTCTTTTAAGTGTTATGGATGTGTCATTGATGTTATTTTTCGTCAATATGGCAGATGTCAAGTGATTCCGAGGTGCTCATTGGGTATGCCGACGGTGCTAGTTGGCACACGCGGAGGCTTGCCTCCGCAGCTTGGGTAATCTTTACACCTCAGGGCCAGTTGTTATCTTCCAGAGGTATATGCTTAGGTGACACCACCAATAATGTCGCCGAGTATAGTGCAGTTATTGAGTTGCTTCGTGACGCCTTGTCATTGGGTATCTCTCATCTCTGGGTCTATCTCGACACTCAATTGGTTGTGTCGCAACTAAATAGAGTATACCAGGTTCATGATCCAACTTTACACTGACAATTCCTTAGGGGACGTCTCTTAGAATGAAACTTTGATTATATTACATATTTTCATGTTCCAAGGAGATTAAACCAAATTATAGATACTCTAGCTAATCAAATTTTAGATTGGCATCTTGCACACATATGAAAGAACATTGACATAAACATGTAAATACATTTTTTCAAACACGATCCTTAAGACACAAAAGATAAAAAAACCATATATAACATCATAAAACAACCAGAGTACATAGATGGATGCAAGCGCCTAAAAAATGGGACTAATAAACGAGTCACAGGGCTTATGCCCTCAAAAAATATATACAAGTAAGTGCTCGTGGCACAAAAAAATTCTAAATAGGTTCAGGGCCTATGGGCCCTATTATAATAGTCCACAGCATGGGATAAACGCCTAAACAATCGGACCCACGTTCGAGGTGCCCCCACAACATGAGGCTATATGGATGGCGGCAGGTCCCCTATCTCTTCCATCGGGACTATGCGAGTGAGTGCAGTGAAGTTCCACTCAACTCATCTAAGGACTCTCTCAGCCTCCCCGACTGGGAGGTTCCCTGCTACTACTGCTCCTCCGGCGGCGGCAGCTGCGGCTTTTGGCCGAGGACGACGCCTGTTCTGTGCATAATCAGCAGGTCGCACGGGTCCCACATCTGCATACAACAAACAATTACTCGTCAAATACACTGGCATACAAAAAAATGATATATATCACAAAAATGACATAAAAATTACATATGCAAACAAAAAAAACTACAAAGGGGGAGACTTACCCATCTCCCCTCGCTCCTCACCAGGAGGCACGGGTATCTCAGGATCTCTAGAAAAATCTATCCCTACATATGGGTAGTCCTCGATCACAGGGATCTGCTGTGACAACCATGCAAAGAAGGCATCATAGAAGAACTCACTGGTCCTTCCACCACCCTATCGCGGCAGTAATACTGCCCATCTACAAACTTCAGGAAATGAGACCTGATTTCCTCGTACTACTTCCCGAGGGCTAAAGCTCTGAACTCTCTCAAAGAAAAATGAACACAAGATCGTCCCAAACCCAAAATTCCTTTGTGTCCGCTGTCGAAAATCTGTCAATTTCCTCTTCATGCACTCCAGTAAGCACTGGATCACACAGTTCATCTGTGCACGAGAAGCCTGATGCAAGGCTGCAGAACCGGTAATCCTCCCAATCAATAATAATATCGCCTGTAGTGATAGGTTAATGATCTTACTGATAATTACCTGGGATCCTGCACAATCAGTCCCAGCCTCACAGTGCTTGGCTATCAGTTTCGATATCTTACTCGGTCCCACAGGAAACGTCCTAAAGTTGACTGGTTCCCCTCTCCTTGAGAGGCCAGTCAAAAAATAGATATCCTTGGTGGTGGGCACCAGTGATTTCCCCTCTAGCATAAAGACCTCTGCATCAGGGTGCCAATAGTCGATCAAGGAATTCAGTAGCCTTGGTTGTGCACGCATAAACAAACATAGAAAGAACTTCAGTAAAACGCATTGCATCAACACGGCCACGACATTCGGATCTCCCGCAACCAACTCACTGACTGCTTCATGCTCTCTTTCCCTCCAATGGACATACATCCTGCCAACACAACAAGGTTCAGGAGGGTCAACACTTGCCTTTTAATTCTTTTTTCTACAAAGGGGGGGTCCACGCGAGCTGCCGAGGTGACAACCGCGTGTACACACGGGCAACCTTTACTCTGCCCGAGTGTACACGCGGCCTGTCCAGAGACAACCCACATGTACCTAGGGCTGACCTTTTTAAGGTTGATTCCCACCCAAAAAACGAACTTAAAAACAAAATAGAAGAATTGAATAGCTAGATAAGGGAGTTTGTACTTACTTGGTCCAAGCGGAAGTTCATTTCGTCCACTGTAGCTCCCGGAATCACTGTTTTTAGCAAAGGGGGTCTTTTGGCTCTAGAGTCAATTTCCAAATCAGCAATGGTGATAATGAGCTGTCAGCTTCTATTTATAGACTCCTTGGCCTCTTTTTGTCACTTTTTTGACCTCCCTTATCAGTTTTTTTATACCAAAAACCATTTAGAGTGATTCAGGAGTTATATGGGAGGGATTTGATTGGGTATTGGGACACTTTTTTGAGTTTTGAGAAAATTTTGATGGTCCATAATTTTTTTTCCAAGAATCAACTTGAGCATATAGGTTAGGTTATTACCCCAACTTTTGCATCTCGTTGTCTATTTCCTCTGCTATAGGATCGATCCGATTAGGTTGTGACATGGAACCATCATATCTGCTTTAGAAGTGTCACAACTTGGCGGTAGAGCTTACCAGAACATGGATGCCCTAGGTAGGTCCTGGTTGCATTATGGTGTCCATGCTGTCTCTAAAACACTGTAGGCTCGAGATTCCTTATAGTCTTTCCTGAATATGAGTTTGAGCCTTATTTGCATGATTCTTCTTCACTCTTTGTCTCACCCTCAGAACTCCCAAAAAATAAACGAGTCTCCTTTTAAGCCCTTTTCAGACCCTCTACAAATGAAAAGATTGCCGAGCGATCTTGTGGCCTTTCACGTTCGTTAAACTAAAATTTGAAGTCACGTCTGTCCGATGGTAGTTTACCCCTTTTTCCATCCGGACGATCAACTGTACAAACAAAGGTATACTCTATCGAATTTTCGTTCTTTAGAAGAGTACTCTTAGGTATAATTTTATCCCTTTTTCGGGCCTGAGGGACTAAACTTACGAAAAAGAAACCCCCTCGGAGTCCATAGTTAAGCTCTTTTCAGACTCCCTAAAATTGAAAAGATCGTTGAGTGACCTTATTCTTTCACACTCGTTAAATTGGTTCAGAAGAATATTCCTAACAGAGTCCATAGTTAATCTTTTTTCAGACTCCTTAAAAGTGAAAAAATGGCCGAGTGATCTTGTCCTTGTCACACTCGTTAAAATGGTTTTGAATCGACGTCTAATCGGTGCTAGTTTATCCCTTTTTCGAACCAACTAAACTATCTTCGAAAAAGGTACCCAATGGAGTCTCCTTTTATGTTTTTTCAGACTCTCTAAATATGAAAAATCACCGAGCTTACCTTCTTTGGGCTCGTTAAACTTACATCGAAGGACATTACCATTGTGTGTTTTCTCAACCGCATTTGCATACCTTATTCACCAACCTTGTGACAGTTTGCTTCTACGTCTTAACACCTTTGGCCGCCAGAGGATTTTTCCCGAGTATCATTTCACCGGAACATCAGTCTCGTCCTTGTGCCTTGAGCTTGTATGTTTGCAATACTCGTTCCTCCATTGTAACGTAATATTCCTTTATTCTTTTTCCAAAATTATCGAAAAGAACAAAAAAATCAAATATACCCCAAAAAGAGGATGGGAAAAGTATTTTCTTTATTGGCAGCATAATGAGTCACCCTTGGATAAAGCACATCTATACGTTTGATCATCAGACTATGGGATGTAGTACGACCTTAGGAAGCTTTTCTCTCTATATAGAGTTGTGTCCTCCACCATTTGGTTATCCTTCCAAACATATGGAGAGTTTGCGTTGCCTCCTACTTCGTAGACTTATGATTAACATATATGCTGCCTGAGTCTCATCACGTGTCGTTCTATTGTCCAAGGGAAGTTTTTCACTAAGCCCGAGTCAGCCCCTCTGCAAAATGTCTCTTGTCCGCATACCCATCCATCCCGAACATCCAATCAAGTCCTTGTTCGAAATCACTGAAGCCTCCAGTCTGATCATCAAGATTATCACGTCAATGACCGAAGAGCCATCGAAGACCTCTGGGTAGTGAATTCGTACACTCATATTACACTCCTACCCAAGTTTTGAAGATTTTGAAATTGTTGCTCGAGCTCTGAAGATCTCATCTCTAGCCATCAGGCCAAATCAACTTATGGAAGATGGATACTATACATGTATATCTTTCTGATTTTGAGATGTAGCTCCATTGTGTATTGTTCGTGGATACTCTTTATAGTTATTTAACATGGATCTACAGTGTATTTGATTGGTAGCCATGGTTCTATTTTATCCCGAGCATGAGTATTCCTACCTCAGTGATACATTTGTTATTTTGCAGACGACACCTCCTGGTTCCTGATCCTTGGGCTCAATCGTTTGGCACATCAATAAAGATTGGTAATGTATTTCGGCCATCAGATGCTCTTCTGACCTCACACATTAGGGGGCATCTGTTATAACCCTAAATTGCACCACACATGCTTACTTGGCATTAGGCCAACTCATATCCCTTCTTTTCCAAAAATCTACTGAACAACTCTTTGAAAATACTCTTGTGTAAAGGCCCACGCGCCCTAACCCATTACTGCACGCGTGTACACACTGGCTGACTCACAACAGCCCGTGTGTACCTACAAAAACATGAAAAAAGGAAAGTTGCCGACGGAACAAAAAGCTATGGGTGAGTTAACTGAAACTCCCGGTCATGCATGGCCGAGGGTTCGTCCAAAAACCTAGCTCCTTCTAGCCTATAAAAGAAGGGGTAGGGGTACCATTTGGAGGAGGAAAAAATATAGCAAAGAAACTCTGCCCATTTATGTATTCCATTGTCCCAATCCTTTAGCCTTTCCTCATTCCAAAGGAGATTTAAAGCAAAGCAGTTGAAGGACAGAAGAAGAGGAGCCCAGGATCAGGTTCAAGGAGCGGTGGCTGATATCAACTTTTGTAAGTTGACTCACTTTAAGTAATAAAGAGAATGGTTTTCCCGTCCCAATTCATGAACTTTCTATGGTTTGATTAGTTTATGTTTGATTTCTAACCCGTGAGTATAGAAGTAGCATGCATGCATAGTTGTTGTTTGTCTTGAGTGCAGGTCATCTTTGGAAGGAGCATTGCGAACAAGTAATCAAGCACAATGGAGGATCGACATCGAATGTCGGTAATAAGGTAGGTGGTCCTTTCCATGCATTTACTGAGAAAAGAGGATTTAAATCTAGGGATGTAGGTAGAAAGTAGTTTCTATTCGGTCAAATCTGCATGCAAAGTCTGAACTCTATTTACTAGTCCGTAGGGTGTTTTTCCCAACAACAGTCACCACTTTGCATATTGCTTCATTGGCCCAAACCTTGATCTAATGCTATGTATATAACTTTTCCAATGTACCATTGATAAAAGAGGTCTGATAACCCGTGTCTTCAAGTGAATCCTATCATACGCTTAAGTAAAGACCCAAAACAAGCTATGAATCATGAGCAAAAATAAATGATTTAGCTCTTGTAGGTTGCACTGATAGCCTACACACTGTGTAGCGCCCTGTCCATCAATTATCTTTCTTGGAGGAACTTGGTGAAGTTGTTTCTTTCAAAAAAATGGCCAAGTTCTTCTTACTCAACATAGTCTTTGCCAAATAGATATTCTCAGTCAATTTTATATTATCTTCCCTTAAGCTAATGTTTTAGGTTCTCTACAGTTTCTTGATTCCCTAATTAGCATTCTAGGATTTACTTTAATTTCATGTATGTTACTTGGTCCTACCATTTTTTTTCTCAAGCCACTTTGTCTATTGCATCATATTTTATTCTCCCAATAGCTTATTTATTGTTGTAACCATCATTTGATCTCTCTCCTTCCTTTGATTTTCATTTATTTTTTACCTCTTCTTTTCTATTATCAACCTATGATTTTTTACCTTTTTGTCCATGACTTATGTTTCTACTCATCTTCTTCCTACTTCTTATTGGATTTCCTTGTTCTTCTTGTTGGCCTATTATGTGTGTGTTTGATCCTCTTTCTTTCCATATTATTCAGTTTTTTAAGATCTCAAGAGTGATTTATTTTGCTACCTATCTCATTGGCCTCCTTTCTTCTTCTTCTTGCACCCACATCTCCTATCTATCCTCGTTCTAATGCTTGAACTTTATGATGAAATTGTTGATATATTGGTCCTATTATTGATTATCATCCTTGAAAACTTCATATTCAACCAAATTCAGTAATCTAGTTTCTTCCACTCCTTGTTGGAGTCATCATTATTTTACCTTTCCTCATCTAACACACTGATGCCATAATATGATATAGAAGTTTCATCCTCATTTATGAAATATCAAGAAGGAAATTTGGTACCATTCATGCTCAAACCAACACCCTTTGGATCATTTTGAATTTCTCTTCTAGGAATAGGACCCACTTCTAGCCAAAATTATTGTCCTAATACATGGGTGTTAGGAGATTCTTAGGGTAGTATTATTCCAAATTGGGAAGAATGTAGTTCTCATCTAATAGACAAGCCATATTTCTTATCTCCTTCATCTTATCATTTGAATACACCTAACATACCAAATTTATAGGTGGATTGAATGGTGCTTCTTTCTATTCTTCACACTGAAATGGTAATTATTGGACACAATCTTCTTGGGAAACTCCAACATGTTAATGCCTTTTCCAAGGACCCAAACCCCCCAAACCCTAATGTAAGATAACTATACCATCTAAACCACTTATCCACCCATTGAATTCTCAATCTCTCAATGGTTTTGAATATTTTGGTGGTATCCTAATGTTTGTTCTTCTTTCTTATTGTCATTGTTCGAGTCTTTGAAGGGAACCTCTAGTTTTCCACCATTCTTGTTTTCATTACACTTGTAACATTTTATTTCCTGCTTCCACATACCATCTGAATTATAGAGATTACTACCATCACACATATTAATGTATGGATTTACACCTCTTTTCATTATATCCATTAAACTTTGGATTATTTCTAGGTCTTGAAGCATATCACAATGTGGGGAGAAATTTGGGATAAAGTATTAGAGTAGCTTCGTTCAAATTGAATATTCTATACTTGGTAGCAATTTTACTAATTTTATATTATTTCTCTTGGAGGTTTCACTTTTGGCTTCTAGATAAATTTGAAATTTCAATTGTGGAATATTTATTGAGATGTCAAACATTGATCGTGGGAAGAAAAGATCAAGACAAAATGATCTACCATCATACTTTCAAAGACCTCAATCCAAGGATCCACATTCTCTTCATGCTTCAAGCTCTTTTGAGCAACCTATCACTGAAAGAGATGCCAAATTTTGTGAGAATGCATCTAATATCCAAATAATAGATAAGGAAATATGTTCCTCTGGTGATCAAATTGAGATAAATGCATTTTAACCAGAAATTGGCACTACAAATGTCGAAAATATTTCATTGTAAAAGAACACAACCAATTCACGGAAAATACAAAAGGGCCAATGGGACATAGAGAAAGGCTTCCAACCAGATTGGGTCTCAAAATTTCCATTTATTGAACCATTACCTCCAAAAAATGAGAAAGAGAAACCAAAAGTTAGATGCAATATATGTAGTTGGAAACTTGGCATGCCAACGACATTTCAGATGAAGTTAGATACAGTTGAGAAGCATGTAGGAAAGGTGTATGAAAAGAGAATTGTAGATGGCGAGGAGAAATCTATTGTCAGATGGAAATATTCGGAGGAATGTCGACATGTCAAATATGCTGATGAATATAATGAATATTTAATAAGTAAGCAAAAACTTGAGGCAAGTGGAGGAAGCATCAAATCTCTATTCAAAATGACGATGGAAAGAAATTTGTTATTCAAGACAATTCAATTAAGCATTGTATTTCACATCTTATCTAAAGGGCATCCTATGACATATTATCTAGATTACATGAAATATCTATCTTTTCTTTAAATGCCAAGCTTTCCATCTTCTCATTGGTCTTTAACGAGTGGTTGGGAATGGGCAAAATATCTAGCTCAAGTAGAAAAGGATGATATGAAAGAGAAGATTACAAGTGCTAGGTTTTTGTCATTGTTTTTGGATGAGGTTATAGCTATTGATAATAATTAATGGATTTGTATGAGTATTTATATGGTTAATGACCATATTAGGCATGCCTATCTACTTGGGGTTCATAAAATGAAGGAGAATTCTACAGCTGAAAATATTTATGAACTTGTTAATAATAGTTTGAAGGAAAGTGGTGGTATGGATCATTTAATGATCACAAACAATTTGGTATGTGTTGGAATGGATGGAGCATCAGTAATGCAAGGACAAAGGAATGGCCTTTGTGTTAGACTACAAATATCATCTTCACCGTATATGACACTATATGTTGATTATTCATTGTATGGCTCATAGGATGAATCTTTCATTTAAAATAGTAAGAAAGTTTCCATCGGTTTCAAAAGTTAAAGATCTTGTACGAGAGGCTTATGCATATTTTTCTCGTAGTCCCAAATGATTTTCAAAGTTTAAAAAATTTGTTGACGGTGTTACAAATGGAAACAAGCTATTAAAATATGTTGATACAAGATGTATCTCATTGAATGGACCAACTCAAAGATTATATAGTGAGTACCAGTCCTTGGTAGGGGTGATGTATGAACATCGCTTCAGTGTAGATAAAGCTCAAGATCTTGTCTTTTGACTAACTGACATAGAGAACTTATTAACATTGGTTGGAATTCTTCCTATGCTAGATGAAATGAATGTCCTTGTGAAAATGTCTCAAAGTTGCACAATGTATATTGCAGAATACACAAATGCAAGAAAATTTGCATGCCTTTCATTGGATAATTTGTATACGATGCTAGAGTCTTTCGCAGGTCCACAATTTACAAATTGGACTACGATCATTGATATAGAAAATACTGAAAATTATTTGAATTTTGATGAAAAAGGAATACTATGTATGGAAGTGTGTGGGTATATGGTTCCTTTTCATTATATTGATAAGACATGATGAACCACCAAAGAGTGTCCTGTGTCAAGAGACCTATTCGACAATGTTGTCATTTCAGTGAGACACAACTTGATAGAAATTGCAAAGTCACTATCATTGGAGATAAGAGAACGATTCCCTCGAGATGAATTGTTGGAGGCCATGTCTGTGGTGTACCCTGAATATTGGAACAATTTAAAATCTCAACCTACTTTAAAACGCGACTTTGTGGAAAAATTAAATACTTTAGTGGACCACTTTTTCAAGAAAGTCGAGATACATGGAGAACAGGTTGAAGGTATTTTGGATCAATCAAAATTGTTTCAACAAGCCACACAGTTCGTTGAAACAATGTGGAATCAATTTCGTGCTTTGGAGAATCCTCTAGAATATGGTGCATTAACAAGATTATGGACTATTTTAGGTGCTAGCCAATACTTACAGGAAAACATATCTGAATATTTCAAATTAGTGGATTTGTGTCAAACCATGATTTTGGGATCAATGGAGGATGAGAGAATGTTTAGTGCACTATCATTTTTTAAGTTAGAGACGAGGAACAAGATTGATAAACATATGGATATATGTTTAAGATTATATGTAAGAAAGTATGGAATTACCAATTTTCCATATGAAAGAGCACTAGCTCTTTGGTGATCATATTGTGATAGAAGGGGAGAAAACAATATAACAAGTTTCTCTAATGAACTTTATACATAACTTAATTCTTTGGAGGCTCATAATGATAATCCATCTGGAGAGGGTCTTGTTCAAAATGAAGAAAATGAGCACCAAGATGAGAACTGGGAAATTGATATACCACAACATTTGATCTAATCCAATATATATGAGGGCCTAGGGAACACTTATTTTGGTATATGTGTTCCATTGGTGGTGCAAGAAATAGTGAATGGAATAGCACAAATGATGTTATTCTTGTGATATGTTCTTCCTCTATTTTTGGAGTAGGTCGGAAATTCTTTATCATAGAAAGATTACTATATTCCAATTTGAGGATGCATTTCAGGTAAAAATAGGTTTTATAATTTATATTTTGTGTTTTTCATTGTAACCTTGGAGCCACATTTTCTTGATGCAAGTTATTTTAAGATTGATTTTTTGATATTTAACTATTACATTGTCTCTTTCTTGTATGTGACATGAAATGAAGTTGGAATTTGATGAAGATGGGACCTATCTCTTCACATAGGTAGTGTCCTAGTATTAAAGGGTAGATACACGATTTAACAAGAATTCTGCTAAGCAAGAATGGGCTCATTCAAGTAGATGAAATTTCTTTGATGTCTTTCTCTAATATCTTGATAAATTTTAATGGTTTGTTTGTTTGTTGCATTTTGGAGCATTTTGTCAAGTTTGGAATTGTGTGTTTATTTTGGTTAAAAATGTGTTAGGCCCTTGAATGCTTCTAGTTATCATTTGATGTTTGATTGAACCTTTTGTTATGGAATGATTGGCTTTATCTGATTTCCATTGAGTCAAGGGTTTGGGTTAAAGTTAAAGACCTTTTTTGAGTAAAAAATTGTTTTTCATCTTTTTGTCATGACATTTATTTGAGAAACATATGGTCTTAGGATTAATATATGTCTTTAGTTATTTTGTGGGCACTCAATGTTGGAAAACTGAGAGGGGGGGTGAATTAATTGTTACTGTGCTTAAACAATTATGCTTATTTTAAACTCTTTACAGAGCACTCAATGACAATCACAATAATGCATAGAGGTAAGCAATAGAACATTCGACATCAATCACACATATGAAATATACAGAGACAAATATTTCCTGAGGAGACCTATAAAGGGTAAAAACCTCTTCTTCTTGATATGATAAGTAATCTTTACATTCTGTACATTATCATACATATGAGCTCCAACTCATTGTGAGGCTACATCCTCTGTTTTTCAAGCTACAACTTGCTGAGAGCACCAACTCTCTGTTTTCTCTAGCACCTACTAGAAGGAAGCACCAACTCCTTGGTTTCTCTAGCACCCACTAGAAGGATGCAACAACTCCATGGTTTCTCTAGCATCCACTAGAAGGAAGCAACAACTCCCTAAGTGTTCTAGCACTAACTGGATGGAAGCACCAAATTCCAGTCACACAGGCACCAAACTGTATAACAAAGAACAATAGTTCTCCCTTACACCACCCTGCCACCCTGGCTTTTCTGGCTGCAACCAGATGGAAGCTACAACTCCATGTGTTCAAGAACCCACTTGAACCTCTGAGGACAACATTTCTCCCTAGCACCTCCCTACCACCCTGAGATATTAAGTTTTCTATCTGTAAATTTATCACAGTGATACAATATTTATCAATGGCTTATCGGTCTCATCACTGTTCTGCTACACTGCTCTGCTCTACCTGCATCAGTGTCTTTCTACACACTTTTCTTACATTTTATGTTCTTCTGCCTTTTATGCTCTATGCGCCATGTCCCTTCCATGCACCATTCCTCTTCTGTGAATTTCAGCAGATGCACTCTGATTCCTTCTACACCCATGAATCACTCTCAACTGCCCCCAATCTCTTCTCTGTTCAACATTTTTATCCTCTCTGTTCATCTTCTGCATCCTCTATTCACAATTCTTCTGCATGCACTCCCCATTTTGAGTGCTCTGCCTGATCATCATTGCAACTCTTTAGCTTCTCTGGCGGTTAAACCCATGCATCCATCATCACTGGGTATTATGTCAAGATTCCTTAGCCTCTCCAGTAGTCGAGACTCTTCGTCTTCTCTGTCACAGTTGAGCTCATTCCCTCTTTTGTAGTTCCAGGCTCCAACGGTCTTACATCTATCAATAGCCTCTATGAACAGTCTTCATTCCACTGGAAGATGCCTCGAGACTCTTCATATTCTCTAGCAATCACCCTGAAGTCTCTTCAAGTCCTCTGGCAGAAACCATCCATCGTTTCTAGCAGTTACACTGTGAACCTATTGAGCCTTGTGCCTTTGGCACCTTTCACCTTTCCTTTCACATGTGGCCTCAGGCGGTGACCACACGCTTGTTCAGAAGGCGCTTTCGCGATTCGCATTTCAATAATTCCTGTTGTGAGGCATCTCGACTCTCCAAGTCATGATCTTCAAAATGGAGATTAGCTTCATGCTAGCTCCTCCCTTGAGCCTTTGTCGATGTCACCATATGTTATGACTAGGGGCCAATTCTGAATATGCATTTCACATTTTGCATTTTAGGGATTCTGTGAAGATTCGTCTCGACTCTCCATGTCCCAAACTTTGAAATGGAGCTTGTGTCTTTGATCTCTTCTCTACATCTCTTCGATGATGTGACCACTGGTGGTGACCAAACACTTATCCATAAATCACTATCGCAATTTCGCATTTCTACATTCCTATGATAAAGGATCTTGACACTCCAAGTCGCGATCGTCGAGACTCCGAGATGGATACTAGCATCGCTAGCTTCTTCCCCTTAGGTGACCACAGGCTGTGCCAAAAAGCACTTCATATTTCGTGAACTTATGAACTTTATCGAGCCTGATCAATGGTTGAGATCTCCAATGATTCGATGGTCCAGATCTCATCGCGATCTCACATATCGCGATTCCTGTGATGAAGGGTCTCGATACTCCAAGTCGCGATCACCGAGACTCCGAGATGGAGCTTAACACCGCTAGATTCTTCCCTTAAGCCTTCAACAATGTGACCTTGTTGATGACCACAGGCCAACCTTATCGCGATTTCACATATCACGAGTTGCAAGGTTAGAGCATTTCCTTCCTTTGACTTTCTAGTCAGGGAAAACTTAATCCCTTGCCACATGTCCCTCTTGGATCAACGATCAAGATCTTATCACGATTTTGCAACTTCACGGACCTTTGTCAGGCCTGATCAACGGTCCACGCTCTCGATGATTCGATGGTCCAGATCTTTTCATGATCTCGCATCTCGCGAGTTCCCACACCATGCTCCGTTGACTCCTCCAATTTGAAAGTCAACGAAATTCCAATTGCTTGCCACATGTCCTATGACTCCAACAGTCTCGATTGTTATTGCAATTTCTCATATCGCGAGTTTGAACCTCTTTCCTTTGGATTTCCCGATCTACGAAACTCCGAAATGAAACCTTTGTTGTGCTTTGACTGTTTTTCTCCTTCTGAGCTTACACTGTTGATCTTGCCATTATCGCTACGCTACTGATCATGTTGATCTTCGCCATCAATGACAAACATGCATACTCTACCTCTGTCTAAAAACATGCCAACAATCTACCCCTTTGGCATTGATGGAAACCTCTTGAAAAACATGCAACTATACGACTGTAGCATCCTTGAAATTACTACCACTGTAGCATCCTTGAAATTACCACACTTTCTCCCCCTTTGACATCAATGTCAAAGAAGAAACATGCTCCCCTTGAGCTATTGCAGTACATACTCCCATTGCCAACTATGAGCAACTTAGAAATACAACAAATATTTAATAAGTACTCCCCCTGATCAGGTGAACATATTAGACAAAATAAGTTATAATCCCCAACTTTTGATGAAGATATCCAAAAGGGGTCGCTGCTAACGGTTTAGTAAAGATATCAACTATCTGTTCTATGGAAGGAATATAATTCAGCTGAACAATTCTGTTTGTAACTTGTTCTCTGAGAAAATGGTATTTTATTGGAATATGCTTAGTCTTGGAATAAAGAATAGGATTCTTGGAGACACTAATGGCACTGGTGTTATCACAGTGAATTGTAATCAGATTAGTATAGTTTACCTTAAAATATGCAAGAGTTTGGATCATCTACAAAATCTGAGTGCATCAGTAGTAGTAGCAATGTACTCTGCTTCTGTAGTTGATAAGGAAATAGATCCTTGCTTTTTACTAAGCCATGCTACTAATGAGTCACCCAGAAAGAATGCTCCTCCACTGGTGCTTTTTTTCTCATCAACATAGTTTTCCCAATTTGCATATGAATAAGCAGTTAACTAAAAATTCTGATTTCTAGGATACCATAGACCATAAGTCATTGTTCCCTTCAAGTATTTGAATATCCTTATGACAACTACCAAGTGAATTTGTTTAGGAGATGACTGATAATGACCTGCCATTCCAACAACTTGCATTATATCAGGACGAGATGCTGTGATGTACAGAAGACTGCCTATCATTGATCGGTATGTCCTTTGATCAACATCAGGTGACATATCATCTTTACTGAGCTTGCAACCAACCACCATAGGTGTACTAACAGGAGAGGAATCCTCCATCTGAAATTTCTTCAACTTCTCTTTCAAATATTTTTCTTAAGAGATAAATATTCCTGCAGAACTCTGGTTTACTTGTAAACCAAGAAAATATGATAGTTCTCCTATCATGGACATCTCAAACTCTGTTTGCATAGAGTTAGCAAACCACTGGATAGATGATTCATTAGTACAACCAAAAATAATATCATCTACATAAACCAAAATTACTAGTAGATTATCACCTTCAGACTTAATGTAGATATTGTTGTCAAAAGTACCTTTCTTGAACCCTTTGTCTTGTAAAATTTTGTCCACTCTATAATACCAAGCTCGTGGTGCTTGTTTCAGTCCATATAAGGCCTTCTTCAGCTTGCAAACATAATTAGAATTATCTGTCAATGAGAATCCTTCAGGTTGATCCATATATACTTCTTCCTCTAGATCTCCATTAAGAAAAGCTGACTTAACATCCATCTGATACACTTTAAAGTTCTTATGGCGTGAATATGCAAGGAACATTATGATGGCTTCCAATCTTCCCACTGGTGCAAAAGTTTCATCAAAGTCCTGACCTTCAACTTGTGCATACCCTTTACAGACCAATCTGGCTTTATTTCTAACAACTTGTCCCTTTTCATTCATTTTATTTTTGAACACCCATTTGGAACCTATTACATTCTTATCTTCGGGTCTAGGGACAAGCTCCCAAGTATTGTTCTTCTCAATCTGATCAAGCTCTTCATTCATAGCTCTAATCCAATCATCATGTTGGCTGGCTTCATCAAAATTTTTAGGTTCAGTCATAGATAAAAAAGCAACACGAGATTGTTCTGAGTCTTTAATCAATTTCCTTCTTGTCTGAACTCCTTTATTTATATCCCCAATTATTTGATTTTCAGGATGATTCTTTCTAACAATTCTGAGAGGTGAGTTTGTTTCTTTCTGCTGATTTATGTCAGCCCGAGTATTTGTATCTACATATGATTCAGATTCTTCTCTTTCTGATCCTTGGACCTGTTCATCTTCATCTTCAACTATATCTTTTGTGCTTGGTTCAACACTGCTTACATTTCTGACCGAGATTTCTTCATCAACTTTTATGTCTATACAATCAACTAATTTATGCAACCTCTTATTGTAACATCTGTACCCTTTACTGTTTGTAGAATAACCCAAGAATATACCTTCATCAGCCCTGTCATCATATTTGCCAATATTTTCATCATTGTTCTTGATATAACATTTACTCCCAAAGACTTTAAAATGCTTGATTGAAGCAGGTCTTCCAAACCATAGTTCATAAGGAGTGTTGTCACTGTGTGGCCCGAGGTGAGATTTGTTAAGGATATGAACAATTGTATGAATTGCTTCCACCCAATATGTCTGAGGTATGTTCCTTTCAATCATCATTGATATTGCCATTTGTTGTACTGATCTATTCTGCCTCTCAACAACTCCATTTTGTTGTGGAGTCCTTGGAATTGTGTACTCTCTTTTGATCCCATGTTTATCACATAACTCTTTGAAGTTCCATGAACTAAAATCTCCTCCTCTATCATACCTTACTACCTTTAATCTTTTTCCTGTTTGATTCTCAGTCAAAGCCTTATACACTTTGAATATTTCAAATGCTTCAGATTTTTCCTTCAAAAAGGAAACCCATGTTAGTCTAGAATAATCATCAATAATCAACATAAAATAATTTTCTTTTCCTGTACCTTCTTTCCTTGATGGTACACATAAATCCATATGTACTAACTGGAGAGGTTTTTCTGTTGAAGGAAAGTTTTTAGATTTGAATTGAGTGCGAGTAATTTTTCCTATCGGGCAAGGTTTACAAATAGATTCGTATGGCTTTGATATCTTCAAAAGATCTTTTACTGCCCCATTGTTTCTGAGCTTGATTATATGATCAAAATTTAGGTGTCCAAGTCTCCTATGCCACAACCAACTTTCATCATATTTTCTTAAGTGGCATTTGTCTTTTTCTTCTTTTAAAACATAGACATTGTTTTCTGTTCTTATCCCTTTTGCAACCAGTTGTCCTGAACTCAAAGAATTTATTTTACAATCTTTAGAAGTAAAAACAACTTCACATCCTTTGTCA
>ML784365.1:660573-672199 GCA_009831015.1 Picea engelmannii | reverse complement strand
CGTCTCCCTTGGACTTGCCCTCCTGAATAGAAAGAGCCCCCCATCGAGGTGACAGTGGGTGGGGGAAGCTCCTGTTACGCCGGTTTCTACCCTTGACTCAAGCTATTTAACCTTTCCTACAAACCGTGCGATAACATGTCCTATGACTCCAACGGTCAGAATTGTTATCGTGATTTCGCATATCGTGAGTTCAAATCTCTTTCCTTTGGATTTCCCGATTTGCGAAACTTCGAAACGAAACCTTTGTCATTCTTTGATTGTTTTCCTCCTTCTGAGCTTACACTGTTGATCTTGCCATTATCGCTACGCTACTGATCATGTTGATCTTTTCCATCAATGACAAACACGCATACTCTACCTCTATCTAAAAACATGCCAACACTCAATGTGTTCTCCATAATTATGATTATTTTTTTAATACGTTTGATGGTCAAGGAAATATTTTTTTATTTCCTTTCATTTTTTGGCATGACTTGAGCATCTTCACCTTTTAGGATCTACTATGTTTATTTTGTATTTTCTTTGAAAAGACTTATTGATTATTTAGAAAGGGAAATGAGCTCTACTTAGAAGTTAGCTAAGCGAAGAGAAAAATGGTATATGCACTAGGTTTCTATGTGTACATCATAGGAAACCTATTAACATGAGACCGACATTCCTCTAATGCAATTATACTTTCATAAATATGGTGGTTGAATTTCAGATTCCATAAACAATGCTATGCAAACCCATTTGTTGATTGGATAAATACCTCCATTACCCATACTTTACTTCCACTTACCTTGCAAACCTCCATTCCATACCATGACTAACAACACACATTGTCTTGTTTGTATTTTAAAGTTTGCTTGGTTGAAATATTAGTGTATGCTACATCAATGAATTGATGTTTAAGGTACGGATGGTTGTATTACTCTTCAAAACATCAATGTTAGGCCAATGAACAACACTATGAAGGTGGAAGTGAATGAAGGATAAGCATGTTTCATTATTACACAAGAGTACATGAAAATCACATCAAGGTAAGCCCATGAAAGTTTTGAGTTTGAATTTACATTTTCTTGCAGATATATCAATGATTGCATGCACCAATATTACTATATTTCCGGTTTTTCCACCTTCAATTAAACTCATTTTTTTGTTGTTCTAGATTTAGCAAGTTCCATTTTTTGTTCAGTTTCTAGTTCAGTCATTTTTCTAATTCAATTTTATTTTCTAGTTATATAAATAGGTGCATGAGTTGACTCGATCTAAGTAGGAACATATCTCTAGTAGCTAGTGCTTTCCTATATGTATGTTTTCTACTTATTTTTGATTGTTCCAATCTAGGTATTTTCTCATGTAGGCCTAGGGTGCACTTCTCTAAGATAGAATTAGATTTAGGGTTATGGCTTAGTATTTTAACCTAGGCGCAACACAATGATGGAGTGCAATGATTGTAAACCTATCTCTTCCTAGTCTATAAAGGAGTAAGGGGGTCTTCCACTAGGTTGGTTAGCAAATTTTAAGTTTTGATCTATTGTAGCATATTTTCTTCTTTCCATATTCAATAAAAGATAGTTGTGATTAATAGTTTAGTCTTGTGTACTTATTATTATTATTTTTTGTAGTATGTTTTTGTAAAATCTAGGATTTGAAGATTGTTGTTTTGACAGGTTTTTATCTTTAAAGTTACCTAGGGTTTTTAGGATTATTTTTTGAGTGCAGGATTTGATTTCCATGGTCTGGAAAAAAAGGCATAAGAGTTTGCAAGACAAGATTCCTTTTATAGCCCTATAGGATCAACATAACAAGCCATTGAGTTTTGTTTCATTGTAACTTGGATGCCAATAAGACAATAAGATACATTTTTCTGCATCTTTGTAAAAATAGGAGTCAAAGATGAAGTGATATCTCTTTAACTATAATACTTATTACAAAACCGGGAGAGGTTTTTGTAAATAAGGTTGTTTTGAAGAAAAAACTCTCATATTTTTGAAATTCGTTCCAATATTCTCTAAATACATGCCACAAAATAATGACTAAAATAAGAAATTAAATATGCTTGAAAAATAGGCTTCGAATATCCCTGCATATATCCCAAATTATAACACATGTGTATAAAATGAAGGAGGATTTTGTTCTTTGGTATGTGATTGAAAAAAACCTCTTTCTCTTTTGTTAAATTCATCTCCATTTGGTTAGAAATGGATTTTGAAGTAAAACTATCCCTGCGTGTAGCAAATGACCTCAAAACCCTAGGTTGTAAGATGGCATACAAGCCTAGAGAACTTGAATTGATTTTGTGTGTGGGATTAAGAGTTATACAACTTTATTTAGATAATTAATGCAAGGTTATATTGTATGTACAACATTGTATTAGTTTGTAATTTTTCAATTAACAAAGATAGATTTTCTACGACATCTTTGTGTAATGATATTTTGTGATAAATGCATTATTGTTTACATTTCTTACGCATGTAATCTAACTAGTGCTAGTATGCTTGATAAAACAAGATCAAATATGTTTCTTTAAGCTTGGCACAAAACTATCTAACTCTCTATAGTGCAATGATGTACAATAATCCTTAATGTCAAGCAAAAGAACTCATGCAATGATTGAAGTGAGTGGTTTGTGTAGTACAACAGATAACCTCATGAATGATAATGCAATGGAAATTGAAACTTGGTTAGGGGAATAGGGGAATGTTTATTTTTTATGCTTCCGTACACCTTACAACCCCAAGAAAGGGGAGTGTTTATTACTAAAGGTTCCCTGGACCTTACCTAGGGTGGTATCAATAAATATCAAGACATGATTAGCAAGGCACCTAGTGCAATGTTAGTCCTTTGCCAATGTGGAAAATTTGTGCAATCCACATTAGTTTTGAAAAACCCAAATTATCCCACAATGAGTTCTTAGAAGTCTAAACTATGGATAATTTCCTTGAATGATAGTTACCACATTCACATACCATGAAGTGATTCCTCAAGTTGTTGTGTCCTTTCATTGGGGAGCCAAATTATTTAACAATAAGTCTTTTATTAATAAGAATAAAAGGAAATAAATTTGGTCTCTAAAATGATACAAGGAAATTATGAACATTAGAAGACCATTGGAGTAACTCCATGCAAGAACTAAAGGTTAGTGATATGATTGTTCTCCCCATAAATGACAAGTTCAACCATTCATTCTAATTTACCAAAATTGTCTAAGTTAATTTTTCATGTAGAACTTTAAGTCTACTCAAGTTCATTTGTTTTAGTCAAACACTTGTAAAGAGTTACAAAGAATACATAAGGTAGAAATGATAGATCAAAGAAAGAAACGTGCATGTCTAAGCTTTATCTTCAACTTTTTCAAGATTATTCTTTGATATGTTGACTTCTTTGAGGCTCTCTTGTGTGGAAATTTCACTATAGAACAATTAATGCAAATTAAAAAATCTCACCTCAACTTAACAGAAAAGCAAACTGCTATATTACCAAGTTCAATAGAATATGTGTTTAGCATTCCAAAATAAATGGTTTCTTCAAGATATGATTACACTCTTTACATTAATTTGAATTCTTGTTTCAGTAGTAAAGCAAGGGGCACAACCATGGTAGAGCCATTCGTTGTAGTAGCCATGGAACAAGCTTCATGGGACAAGGAAACCAAAGAATCTTTCCAAGAAAGTCACAACAACATTTATACCATTGAATTCCACCAGCTGGAACACTAAATCAGTCCTTGATTGTTGAAATCTAGGTGCAAATTTGACCAAATCTGCATATACAGGAAAATCCTTAGTTTGCAGTGCAATACACTAAAGAAACCTGATTTGCGCTATAGACTAGTTGTAGGTGATTGTCTTTGAGAAATATGAGTGGAGAATTGTTTTGGTAGATGAATCAAGTGTTGTAGGGAGTTTATGTAAACCTTATAATTCATACTAAGACCTGTAGAACCTTCAAAACTTGAAACTTCTTCACTTTACCCTCCTTTTCACTCCATATTCAAAATTAGGGTTTGATATAATAAAGTGATACTTTCACTTCTAAAACCAAGTGTTTAAGATTGTGAAAAGTATCACTTGAGAAGTGAACACCTTGTATCTCAAAAGAATCCCTTCTGACAATGCTGCATTTGCACTTTCATCTCCCTTTTATTATTCTATTACCACAAACCCTAAAAATAGAGTAAATATGTGATATGCATCTCTGTTTTCTTCAATTTCTCCATATCTTCAATAAAGAATTTTCCCTATGCTTCAATCATCAACTTTCACCTTTGGAAAATTAATCAAAACACTTCCCATCAGTGACATTAAAATAGAACATACTGTCACTGTGATATCATATGCTAACATGTCAAAATTATTGTTCAATATGCTAAGAACCAAAATGAACAGTGAGCCTGTCATAACACAAAATTGAGGCATTACTTAGATTATTCATTAATCAACTTCCTTCATTAGCAGGCCTAGATGAAAAAGTTCCATTCAAGAAGATTTTTCAGATTCTTCTTGCTCAACATATTCTTTGCCAAGTAGACATCCTCTGCTAACTTTTTGTTGCTTGAACTTAAGCTGAGGTTTTTCTTATACATACTCACCAACTGTGCTCTTTGTATATCCTTCTTTCTAACATCCCTTTTCATCCTAATAAATTGTACATCAATATCAACCATATGCCCCTTTATCACTTGTGTTAGCACCTCATTTCTCTTCTGCAATTTCATATTTTATTCCTTTAGTGCTTGGATTTATAGATGTGCTTCTGCATACGTGTCTTTGTTCTTTGAATGTCTGCTACCTTCACCTTCTATTTGCACAGGCTTTGAGGGAGACTCCTTAAGCTGTGAAATAACCTGAATTACCTCTTTTTCCAATGGGGAAACTACCCTCTTAGACCACCTGGTTCTTGGTCTACTAGGTTCAACCTCTCGTTGAGGCTCTTCAACTATTGGTTCTAAAACCAAATTTATTATTGTAGATATCCTCAGGGCTAACACCTCAAATTTTTCCTTCAAACCTAATGTTTCTTCATCAATATGCATCTCTGCAGGTTCAAAAAACCGTTCTTCTCTTTCCTCTGTAGAAATCTGCTTAGCCTTGCCTTTTCCTTTATCTTTCTTGGCAATTTGAATGGCCAAGGGATATTTGAAAATAGGGGAAATAGGTGTTATTGGATAAATCCGTAGGTGCGGACACTAACCGATCTCCCTAGATCCACCTGGATCTAGAACAAAGCAAGACAAAACATGACTCTTTCCCTATATTTTGACCATTGAATTAACTAGGAGGCAAGAATAAATAACATACCTTATTATCGCTTCCTATGGTCTTTGTTGCTCCCGCTTCGCTCCAGTGCTCTTGTGAAGTCAAGGCCAAGACAACACAAACCAACCAAAGTGAAGATAGCACAATTTATTCAACAGTCAATCTATGTATATGATCAAGGAATTATACAATAAAGTGGAAATAGCTTTATGGGAAAGGGACATGCCACTGTATCATATTAATAGAAAGTAAAACTTACAACCTGAGCCTTGATTTCACAAACTTCCTTTCGATGGCTCTTGGATCCGACACACACACTTGCTCAATCCTTGCATGAAGATAATCAAATCCTCTTGATAGACTTGCTGGAGTCTTCAAGCTGCTGTTTAATGCTGAGTTCTTCACACAATTCTTTCATCAATTCTCCAATGAATCTTGCTTAACCTTTTCCATGAGAATTCCCTCAATATATAGGAGAGAATGAATTAATTACTTGGATAAGAATGATCCCAAAATATCAGGGAATCCAGTACTAGGATAACCATTCGAATGCCATCTCATCCTTCTAGAAGATTCCCTTCTAGAAGCATTGATAATTCATCTTTTTCCTTACTTTAGGAAGAGTTCGCACCCTATCAGTTCAACATAGTGCGAACTTCTCGCACCTTGGCTTAAGGCAGCCTGCGAGAATCAATCATTCTCACAGGCAAATATATTAGTAGCCTGCGAACCTTCTTCAAAAATGATATTTCTGGAAAGAGAAGAAAGTAACTTTTCTCAGGAGAAAGTTCTTATGAAGAGCCTGAGTACACCATCATCAATACATCATCATGATGACCAAAATCATGGTTAACAATAGGTGACTGTGGATTCTCAGCTACTACAGCTGAAGATGAACCTACAAATTGTTTTCTTGGTTTCTTGTACTTAGGAGGAGAAGTAGGAAGGTATACTTGATAATTTGAAACAAAGATAAAGGTAGACCAGTCTTTACCCTCCTTCTTCAATTTCTCCATTACTATAATCTTGATTAGGGCGTGATGAAAAATAGACTTCTCAAGCTTCTCTGACTTTCTCTGTGCTTTGGCAATCATTCTTTGTAAACTCATAAACAGAAAGAAAGGCAAGTCAATCTCTTTCTTACCAGTAAAATGGAGCAGCAACTTGAAGTGATATTGCAGAACCCAACTGCATCTCCCTTCACAGGTGAAAAATATCTAAATGATGAACATCAACCTGCCATACTCCTCCAACAACCAAATCCTTGCTACTCCTTTCGTCAAATTTGCTTCTTTAAACTCTGGTTTTAGCATATCTTGACACCAACCTTCTTTCTCTATCTTCTTGGCCTTGTACCAACATTCTATAGATCTTGGGATCTCAGTTACTTTTTCTATGAAATCTGGTGTCAAATGAATTTCTTCAGGGCCAACCTTAGTTTTTCCCTCCTGGTAATTTTGTACAAAGTCCTTGGATACCTATAGATGATTTCCCTGCAGTTTCTGGCAAAATCTCCAGTAGCCCATGTGTTTGAAGGAATCCACGTGATTAGGATCCTTCTCAATCAAGGAGGTGTCTGTAGGCTCAATTCTGACCAGGGAGCCTGATCTTTTCCTAGGAATGAGGTCCTTCTTTGGCACCATAAGATCACTAAAAATCTACTCCAATTGATTCTGCACAAGGAATGGTAAGCAAGAAACCCTAAAGAAGAAATATTCTCTGAATGAAAAGAAAACCTTGGTGCTCCTTTGGATGGCTAGCAATGGCTATACAAGAGGCTTCCCAAGCTTAATAACACTTAGACAATCTCTTGAAACCCTTTTGAGACACCTTTAGATCTAAAAAATGATGATAGAAGGAAAAAAGAGTATTCTCCATGAGTCTGTAGCGCAAACAATGTAAAAGTCACCATTGCACTGCAGACTAAAGCTTAGTTTGTAGCGCATCCTGTGTATTTCCCTTTGTTCGCGCTGACAACTCATGAAAGTATAGAATGATCACCAAATACATGTGATTTTGCAAATTTGAATTGTCATGATGACTTTAAATGACCTCTAACTGACCTTGACAATCTGATGTTGACCTTAGATGACTTGACATAGGACCTAGGACAATCACTAACATAACCACTTAGTCATATTTATTTATTTACATGACCAACTTTTCAAATGACTAAATAAAAATAAAAACTCTTTTTTGCTAAATGAATCAATTAAAATAAACTTCAAAGACTAAAAATGACTTGGAGATTTTAGGAGCTAACAAGAAGCATTGATGGTTGTTGCGAGTCCATCTTTGGGAACTTTGATATCTATGGGTAACACTTTTAACTTTGATAGTGGGCTACGTATTCATTCTTTTCTTGTAGCTGAAGTTGAGATCACCATCATTGGTCACTGGATGGTAGCTACCACGATTGAATGAATGGAGATTTTTCTAATAGTATTTGACTTTGTGCCTTCAAAATGGGATATTTACATCTCAGTTCATAGTGATCCTACCTCATATTTTGTAACACGATCCATATGTCATAGCTCTCATAGCTCTTGCAAGTAGAACCTCATGGCCTAATATAGTGGAAAACAAGTAGTAATAGTATGCTAAGAGATAACATATTCAACTATTGTAGTGATTCATCTAGCCTGCTGTAAGCCTAGGGGTACCAAGGATGCTAATGGAAAGGGTTTGTTTCACACATATCCAATGTTTTATCGATTGCAAGAAACACACTCAAATTTCTACAAGAATATGCACAACAATGAGGGTGCTTTGAGTAGTTGTTGTTGTTAGTGTTAGTTAGTCCTGTCAGTCTCCAGTGATCAAATATTCTCTTTTAATGTCACTTGATAGGGTCTTAGGTCAAATTATTATATTTTTCCAATACAATTTGACATGCCTTTCTATTGACAAATGAGTCCTGAGCCATCTCCTCCACTGTGTCAACAAGACATTGAAGGCACCATTGCAACAGAATTTGAAAAGGACAAAGAGTATTGTCTTGGAAGAGTCAATGAACACTTGTAAATTCTCCTGAAAAAGGCCAACAGGGACATCAAGCTTCAGAGACACATGGCCAGGCACTACTACACTAGAAATTGGATCAACAAAATTAGGGTTAGGAATTTGAAGAAGAAACTAAAGAAAACCCTAATCAAGCTAAGGAAGAGAGACAACCTTGATTTGTTTGATTATGCATCATTGATTTTCTAATAAATCATTCACGAGCTAAAAGGAACAATTTAGAAGCAAATTTGAAGAAATTTGGGAATTTTTCGAGTTTTGGGGCATTTTTGCAATTTTTGACAATTCATGATGCACATAAGCGTAGCGAGATCACACTGTGTTTCTTCTCAGGGCCACCAAATGATGAATTTTTTGCATGGATGGATAGTTATTGGTCATTACATGTCAGATATGTACTTTTTTGGCCTTTTCAGTTCACAGGTTGCAAGGAAAAGTTAAAAAACTACCTCAAAAAAAACATGTTTCTACCACTGTTTCATACCCCACGCTGCGATTCTGAAGCAGTCTTGGGAAAAGTCATTTTTATCTGCTTTGGAGAGGTAGTTTTGCATGATTTAAAGTTATACAAACAACTAGAAATACCAATATTTCCAAATCTACCTTCAGATCAGAAAATGGATCAGGAAAAGTCACTCAAAAGTGCTCTGCTAGACCACGTTGCGCTTTTGACTCTGTTTTTGGTCATCATTTTCAAAAGAGGTTTCTGACCAAATGAAGATGAATTTTGGAAAACCAAAGGATTTTTTTTCTAAGTAAATACCACATAACAATAACCCCCTTCATGTCTTACACAGGTATCATATATTGGGAGACATTCAACTTTCTTGGAGGCCTATTTCAGAAAATCAAATTCTCCAATTTAATTGCATGTTTTAGTCATTCTTTTGTGGCACATATTTCAAGAACATGGGAAATAATTTCACAAAACGGAGCGAGGTTTGTCTTCAAAACAACATTATCTACAAAAATTTCTCCCGGTTTTGTAAAATGTGTTATGGTTAAAGAGTTATCGCTCCATCTTTGACCCCTATTTTTTTGCTGCGCTTTAGGAGAATTCGCTGCACTTTTGGACAATTTGTTTTCAAATTAATTTTGAAGGGGTTAGATGTAGGTTTTTTCTTGGATTAGTGACTCTAGGGTGTAGAGGATATCTTCAAATTTCCATTCATAACCTTTTAATAAAAAAACTCATCAAGAAAGGCCTTTCTGAGCTACCCAAGTTCTTTTGAGTTGTTGTTGATTGATAAAGGTGTCAAGGTATTTCGTATGCCAAATTAGGAACATATCCCTCCAATCCTTTGACATTTATAAAGGTGTCAAAGGTATTTCATATGTTATCTTCCAAATCTGAGATGTACAATCTATATGTAAGAGTGTATAATAAGAAACTAATTTAGTAGAGTATTATAGTATTATAGTTTCAAATTGTGAAGGGACACTTGAATAAGGTCAAGCCATAAAGTTCTAAGAAAGTTGCATGTGTTGTTCACATCATACTCAAAACGATTGGGTTTTTTTAGTTAAGGACAACCAAAAGGGCCAAAAGATATATTATTTTGTGTAGAAAACATGCAAGGGTGGATCTCATTTGAATGTTTGTGTTGACTAGTTCAGAAGACATCAAGTCACCCATCCTATTAGTCCAAAAGGAATTGTCATAGATCCATGCACTGCGATAGATTACACCATAAGTCTACAAAAATTATTGCATATTTATATTTTGTCTGTGAATGGAATTGATAAGAAATCTTCTACAGGGGTTTCAGCTAGATACTTTGCAAAATGTGGAAATGATACCTCGACATTACTTTAGAAAGATCATGATATGATAGCAAAGGAAAACAATCATAAACATAGTATTAAGCTTGTAGTATATATTTAAAAAGTAATTGCAAAGAAGCTAATGGTTATATATAGAAGGATGGATATGGGATATCTAGATAAAGTACTTCTACTGTCTCTGGAAGATGGTGTCAATTTTCTTTCCTTTTGTGAAATACATTGTGATATTAGCATAAAATGTGATTCACCAAATATTTCTATTAGTAGGTTTAAGGGATGATCCTGTAGATATTCTAGTTGATATCCTTGTTGATATCCAGTTCAGAATCATGATCATGCTCAATTTTGACCTTATGCTTGTCACTGAATTGGCCTTGAACAACCAACAAACGGATGTAGCATGTGGGGAGTTTATTGGCAACAAGGTTCTAGAAGCATTCCATCAATAGGGTGATTTTTTATGAGATTATTGCAAGGTTTTTTGTGATGAAATAAGCATTGCTTGAGGCCTATTCCCAGTGGCAGCAGTACACACTCCTAGAGCTATTATTTCACATTTTTTACTCATAGCAGGGTGCAACCTTCAAGGAGAAGATGATTGTTTTTATCACAAAAACAAGGGTGATACTTGGAGATAATGAAACAATAGAGAGGGTGAAATATTCAAGCATGTTTTATGTTGTAATGGGTAGTAGAAGGGGCACCACCCTTTAGGTTATTTTTGGATTTGATTTATGTAATAGAAAGATCCCACTCAAAGGGATCTGATAACTGGCATGCAACACAATTCACTAGTGGTTAGTGGTGCACTTTACTAGAATTTCAATAGTCCTTCAAATTCATCATCACTACTATCTAGTATGATAACATTTTTTGTTGACATGGAGTTTACTGCCCTGTCTGTCCACTTCCAGTGTCATAAGGCATCATAACAATGAGATCCTTGATAAACACAACCCCTGATGCTTCCAATGTTTTCTAGAGGATGGAAAAATTATATTTATTTTTCCAAATATGTAAAATGAGTATATTACAATTTAATGAATACATTTTCCTATTATTATATATGGTTTTATAGTTTATCAAAAATTCACCAAGAATTTATAAGGTTTTATAATTCAATGAAAGATTTGCCAAGATTTTACAAGATTTTATAATTTAGTGAAAGATTCGCCAAGATTTTAAAAGATTATATAATTGACTAAAAGATTCGTTAAAAAATTATATATACATATTATATTATTGATCAAATAGCCTTCAATTTTTCCTATGTATCATGGATATTCACCCATTTATTATATATATAAATTTAGGGGGGGTTCTTAAAATCACCCCTGTTGTTAAGTATTATAATCACAGATCTGTGTCCCAGCTAAGGTTGCAGACACCTGAGTCTCACAACCACCCCTGCCTCTACCTCGGGTGAGGATTCATCTGCTTCGCAGGTGTTGTTGAAAGGGTCGGTAGTTAGGGTTTTGTTGGTGAGTTGTTGTACCGTTGAACCTTGGATATGCCCCTATTCCAACACATATAATGAATGATTGATGAATGGTTAAATAAAGTAAAAATTATCTTAT
>ML784365.1:632756-644842 GCA_009831015.1 Picea engelmannii | reverse complement strand
TCACCTAAGCATTGTGTTGCCAAGTGTTGGAAGAGACAAACTTTGTACAGGAAACCTATGTCGTCCAAGAAGGAAACACGACGTAAAGGCTCAAGTCCACAACGGAAGAAGGAGAAGGTTAAGCAGGTCTGGATGCCGAAAACGCGTTGCACGTTTTGCAACAAGAGTGGACATCAAAAGGCTAGCTGTTGGAAGCTTAATCCAGAGCTTCATCCCAGGAAGGAAAAAAGGATTTTTCACGTGCCCACGAAGGAGGACGGATTACCAGCAAAGCAAGGCGAACACCATGAAGGAAAGAAAGCATTCACTTGGTTCTGCCAAAAGTGGATGTCTCAACTTCATTGTGTTTTTCTTCCCCTAATATAATCATCTTTCAGAGACAAAGAGCAAGCTGAGTGGCCTATCTCGAGATTGTCGAGTGGTCAGTAACCTTTTGGGGACCAAAAGGTCTTATTGTTGGGAGGTGTGATCCGAAATCGGATTCAGAAGCCTGTCAGGGCATGAAAAATGCTCAAAAATGAAAGTGCTCAGAATCTGACGAAACCAACACCATTGCGTCTGGCTCGTCTTCCTGATTCCGGTGGTATAATTTTTTTGTCAAACGGAGTCCGTATGGAGAAGATATCGCATTATGTCCGCCAAGCCAAACAGGCAAAATTTTGGATGCTGACTGTACCTGTCCGTATAGTCCGTACAGGACACGTGTCAGTCCGTATGATGACACGTGGTAGGTCCGTATGCTGACACATGGCAGGTTCTGTATAGGACACGTGGCGGCTCCAGGGAGTGCCACGTGTCAGGCAGATTTGGCATTTATGGCGTACGGTTGGACCAATCCCGAGGTGACACATGTCACCACTGGAAGGGTGACACGTGGCACGGGATGACATCAGCATCGTATGAAAGATGACGTGGTAGTGCTGACTGGGCATACGGAAAATGATGTGGCAGTGCTGACTGGGCGTATGGCAGATGACGTGGCAAGGTACGGAAGCTGACATGGCAGGTGACGTGGGCGAATCAATGGTCGACACGTGGCATGCATCGATTGGATGTAAGGGTGCCACGTGGCCCAATCACGGGCTGCCACGTGACACCCCGGGTTTATCCAATGAGGGCTATGTCAAAAGTTTTTGGGGCCCGGGGGATTCGAACCCTGGACCTCCTCCTCCAGCTACGCCTTATGAAAATCCGCTAGCCACTGTACCATTGCTTGTTGCTTGTTTCATATGCGGGAATTTTTGTATTTTGAATTAAACACAAGTTTTAAAAGGCGGGGGTGTCGGGCCGGGGCTAGGCCCCGACCCACGGTCTTGTGGTTATGTTATGTGACCATTACATTAGAGCGCGGGCGTTTGAATGTTGTGCATGTATTTTGGCGCGGGTTTTAAAAACAAGCCTTGGTTCCATTACATGCGACCATATGACCGGACTATGGTCCAAATGTGCGTGCGGGGTTTTATGTTACGGTTACATTTAACAAACTGTTGCACATGGTTACCACCAACAGTTATGTGGTTGGCGCGGTTTGAAATTTGGTTTCAACGGTTATAACCATAGCCCGAGGTTTCATTGTATTACCATATGACCGACTGTTGGTGCTAGAGCGCTTGGGGTGGCCCGCGCTTAGCCCTTTGGGCTAGCGCGTGGCCACATGGCCCATATAACCACCCAAAAGGTGCGCGCGCCAAGGTTTGGGGGGCTGAAGCCCATTTATTAACTATATTATGGTTTAAAAGTGGGTTTTAAAACACTTTTGGATTATTTTTAATGTAATTAACTCATTTTTGGGAGTTATTGGGCTTTTTTAGAGCCTAATTCTTGGGAGGAAGTTGGGAATGAGCAACCAACTTTCCCACTATTTAACCAAGGCCATTTTGAGGCCAAGGGGTCAGCTTTTGGACAACTTTTGGACGGTTTTGGAGAGCCGAGATGCTGAGGCAAGCCAAGTCAAAGCCAGTTTGAGGCAGGGAAGATGTTGAGGAGGAGATGCCGTCGGACGATTTCTGAGAGCTCGGGACATCCGTTTCAGGTGCCGTAAGTTGTGAAAGATTATAGAGATTTGGGCGAACATGACCAGATCAGTCTAGAAGCCATTCGGCATTGTAAAGATGTACTATTAAGCTTTCGAACAGAAATAAAGAAGCCTCCCTCACAGAGAAAAGGCCCGGAGACGTAGGCAAAGTTGTGCCGAACTCCGTTATCAACCTGTGCATTATGGTTTGCTGTTTTTCATTGCATTTCAGATTTGAAAATATGTTAATGGCTGTATAATTCATTCTCTTTTCTCATTCTTTCGTTAAGTTTCCCAATGGTTAATTAATGCATGCAAATAAAAACTCAACCATAAGTCATTCGAAAAATCCTGACGGATCAATGATATATCTCGAAAGTCATGTAAATTAAAAGGCAGAATGCCCAATCCTCGAGGTGTAGGATAGTCAGTGATGGAGTGTGTTGTTAAGACGCTCCGTGATGTTAAAGTTATCAGTTCGAAACCTGCAGGGAAAAAAAATCCAGCCATGTTAAGGGTTGGTGTGGCTCAGGCCGGGTGCGATCCCCGGGTGATTTTGATGGCTTAGATTCCCCTGAGTCACGGTTTCTTAGCCACAAGTTAGTCCCACATGTCACGGACAAACTAACAAACAAAAAAAGGGAAAAGGAAGAATGCCCAGCAAGCTCAGGTCATGAAAGTGAGAAACCGTAGGAAAACGAGTTTGATTATTACCATATGTTAGCGACAAAAGTCACTCCTGGATTGCAATAGAAGTAGAGCCAAACGCCCATCAGTTTATGTCATGAATAATATAATGGGGTGGTCGAATGGATAGAGACCCAGGAGGGTATCACTTTAACTCAGGAAACCGGGCCTGGTATGTAAAAATAGAAGAGGTCTTGATCTAACTTCCGTCAGTGGGTTGATTATAAAATGAGCAGATGGAAGACTTGGTAGGAGGAGTTAGCAAGACTGACTCGGGCATCAGCCCTTTCGACATCTTGAGGAGTAAAAACTTGGAATACAAGATCCTCTTGTTTCAGAGTTTCAAAGGAACTGAAAGGTGATTCAACTGGATCTTCCAATTCCAAATCATTCAGCATTGAGAAAATACAAGAACTGATTAGAAACAATGCAACTATTATAGTGATCCAACCTACATCATCCTATAATAGTGCAACTCGACTGGATCCTCCAATTTCGAGTTGTTCTAACACAATGTTAACAAAGAGATGGAAAGAGGATGACATCCATAAGGCAAGAAGTCTCAAGTGCCAATACATAACCAGAGCAACTAGTGCTTCATCAAACTTTACAATCAGGAGCCTAGCTCAACCATCGACCTTTACAAAAATGGAAAAATTGCCTACATATACTCACAACAAAACAACAACAGCAAAAAAAAATGAGACATCGCATTAAAAACATTGTGTCTGCATGTCCACTGGCAGTCTATGCATGCAGACTCTGAGCGATTGTGCACTTATGACAGACGCAATCAGACTCTTGACAATCCTGCGAATGAGTCGACATGCCTTTAATCCTTTGCCGAACTTTCCATTTATGGTGGAGATGATGTCTAACCACCTCCAACAACTTCAATAACTGCTTCCTCGGGATTGGGAATGACCCTGGTCAACTCTGCCCTTTAGGACGTGGAGGTCTTCTCATGGTGCCACCTGGATCGGCTGAATGGTCCAATGGATAAGGCATGGAAGCTGGTGTGAAGGCTGGGGCGCATGATGGTGCATGAATGAAGGTCAGGCGGGGATGATTTGGCATGCTTAACATGGAAATGGGAAGGGGAGTGATCAAGGAGAGGATAGGAGCAAGACACATGGCAAGAGGGACGATACCAGAAAAAGGGCAAAGGTGACGGGATAAAATGGTAAAGGGGGACACATTATTTATGGTGGGATGACATGTAAGGGAGTGGAAGGAAGTGGGCCACGTCACGTGGAAAAGTGGGGAACATATGGAAGGGGAGAAGATGGCATAGAAGGCGACACGATAGGAGGGGGGCCCCACAACGATACCACTCCATTCCGGACCNNNNCCCCCCTCCCCCCTTATTAAAGGAAAAATGGCAAAGGGGGTCCAGAATCGATTGAGCGTTGTTTATCCAAGAGCCCTAATCTTGACCGTTGAGACATGTGTGCCCAATTATAGACCTCCCCCCCTCTGTTAAAGGTATAATGACGAGGGGGGTCCGGAATGAAGCTTCGACCGCCGATCTAGGCAGGTAGATCTTGATCGTCCAAACCTACCTGCTCGTTAAAATAACGCGCCAGTCTTTCAAAACTTTGGATTAAATGGGTTTTCCAAACCTTTGTTTTTGCCCAAGGGGATGCTTCTTTTAGGAAAATACCCCATACGTGATTATGTGCTAACATTAGGCTCCTTGAGGGACGACACGCCCCCTATGGGTTGTCGATAACTCTTTTGTAGCTTCAGTGCCTTGCTGTTGGGCTATGGAGTCATTATTAAAACTTAAAGATAAAAGAAAAACAATATTTACAAGCACAAAAGAGCCATGTATGGCTCAAGAGAAACATCTCTTCAAGAAATGCCCATTCACAGGGCCATTTAAAACTTCTTGACCCTTCAAATCTCATAACCTATAGGTATTATTTGAAAACACTTCAGAGATTTTGAAGGGCCCAATCCATAGGGCTTCAAATTTTCCGTGCTTTCTCTTGTCTTGCTTAGGAGCATCCCATTTCAGTACCAGATCTCCCATTTGGATATCTTCCTTCTTGGCCTTCCTGTCAAAAACTTGCTTGATCTTCTGTTAACAGTCTTGAATTTTGTTCATCACCTGCTCTCTGGCCTGTTGGACCTCTACCAGTTGATGAATTCTTCTGATCATGTCATTAGGCTCTCCTTGATAACCCTGGAGGAACTTTGCTACAGGCATGGCTAGCTGAGACGGAAAAACAATTTCTGTCCCATAAACCAATTGGAAAGGGGAGATGCCTATGGATCTCTTTGTGGTTACTCGATCAGCCCATAGAGCGAATTTCAGCTTTGAATCCCAGGCCTTTTTGTTGTCCTCTAACAACCTTTTGATGATCCTTATCAGGATTTTGTTGGAGGACTCTGCTAAACCATTTGCCTGGGGATAGTATGGGGTGGAGTGAATCAATTTGATCCCAAAATGCTCACAGAATTTGACTAATGGTTCAACTTTGAAAGATGTTGTGTTATCAGTAACAATCTTTCTTGGGCAGCCAGATCTTATGATGAGGTCTTCCAGGAACCCAATGATTACCTTATGGGAAGCACTCCTGGTGGGGATATATTCTATCCACTTAGTAAAGAAATCCGTGGTGGTCAGGATCCATCTGTGTTGTCCACTGGAAGTAGGGTGGATCTCCCCAATAAATTCTAGGCCCCACTGCTGGAAAGGTCCCGAAACCACCACAGGCTTTAAGAGAAGAGATCTAAGTTGTTGCCTTCCTGAGAACCTTTGGCATTTGATGCAGGCTCTGAACTTTTTGCAGACGTCGGTGAATAAGGTGGGCCAGTAGTACCCAGCCCTGAGGATTTTGTAGGCCGTGGTTTTTCAGAAGTGGTGCCCTCCACATAGGCTATCGTGAAATTCAACAATGAACCTTTGATCCTCTTGTGGGTTCATACATTTTAAAATCACCCCCAAGGGGTCTTTCCAATATAAAACTTGATCGACAAGGCAGTATTTGACTGCTTTGAGCTTTAGAGCTCTTGCCTTGTTCCTTTGCAGGCCATTAGGAGGCCGCAACTCTTGCAAAAAATATATGACATCCTTGTACCAAGGACATTGCGCCAATGGGAGATCTGCTTAAGAGTCTGTATCAGACAACCGATTCTACTGATTTTCTAAGTATTCATTAATGAAAATTACCCCCAAGTATTTGCAATTTGCTTCAGCCAAAAACTTGGCTAAGCCTTGACCTTTGATCAATTTGGTAGGCCTTATCTCCATGTCAAACTCAATGATCTTGGCTATCCATTTACTCCTCCTCCCGTCTATATCAGGCTGAATAAGAATGTCCTTTACAACAACTGAAGGAACATAGGCAATGATTTCTGACTGTAGGACATAGACTCTAAAAGCTTTGAGAGATTTCACCAGGGCATAAGCCTGCTTCTCCATGATGTCGTACCTAACCTCAACATCCCTTAAGGCTCTGCTAAAATAAGCAATAGGTTGCTCCTGCCCTACATCGTTTTTTTGTAGTAAAGCAACATCCACTGTGTTAGATGAGGCACAGGAGAAAATAAGGAAATCCTTTGAGTAATCGGGACTGATAAGCATAGGAGCTTCAGACAATGCATTTTTAATCTGCTCAAAGGAATTTCGAGCCTCAGAAGTCCATCTCACTTCATTTCCCTTTCTCAACATAGTCATTATAAGCTTTACCATTTCAGCAAAGTTAGAAACAAATCTCCTTAGGAAATTGATTTTTCCAAGGAAAGACTGGACTTCTTTCCTGGATCTTGGGATTGATAGGGCTTGGATTGCTTCAACTTTGCCAGGACCAATCTTGACTCCCACTACTGATATTATATGTCCCATTAACTTTCCCTCCTTCATGGCGAACAAAGATTTTTTGGTAGTCAATGAAAGGCCAAAACTCCTGCATTTCAGAAAAACCTTCCTGAGATGACAACAATGTTCTTTATTGGATTTGGAAAAGATTGTAATGTCATCCAGATATATGACCACAAACTTATCCTTTTCCCCAATGAAAGCTATGTCCATGGCTCGCTGAAAAGTTGCCCCCGCGTTCATCAATCCAAAGGGCATTTTGGCATACATGAATGTGCCCCATGGAGTGATAAACACAGTCTTTTCTCTGTCCTCAGGCATAAAAGAGATTTGATTGTAGCCAGAGAAGCCATCAATCATGGAAATCCTGGATGATCCTATCACCCTCTGCAATATATGTTCCATCTTTGGCAAGGGGTAATTGTCCTTCCTTGAGCTCATGTTCAGGTTTCTAAAATCTACATAGAGTCTAATTTCACCACTCTTCTTCCTTACTGGGACCAATTTAGCCACCCACTCTGAATATCTTAATGGCATAATGATCTGGGCATGTAGCAGCTTCTTCACTTCTCTCTCCATGATAGGCAGAAACATAGGATTGATCTATCTTAGTTTCTGCCTAAATGGCTTGGCCTCCTTTTTCAATGATATTTTATGTTCAATGACAGAAGTGTCATAGGTATTGAGGTCTTCATAGGTCCAGGCGAAAACATCCACAAAATCCCTCAATAATCCAGTGTATTCGGCCCTCTTCTCCTTTTTCAGGCTTCTTGACAATTTGACAAACTTGGGTTCATTCTCGGTGCCAATGTTACACTGAGTTGTATCACCATCATCATTTGAGATTATCCCCTTCAATGCCACATCATTTCTATCAAAAATATTTTCCAAAGGAACCAGTCCCTTTGGAATATGATTGATCGACAACTACACAATGTCACGCTCTGCAATCTTGCTCAGAAAATTACCATCATCAAGCTTTGCTTCAAAAACAGGGTCTTGATTAATATGCAGCACTGAAAATTCTTCAACAGTCTCCAAGAATCTTTTGATCTCAAGATCATCCTCGAACACCTTCCAATGTCTGACATTGTCAGGTATGGAGGGCCTGTATTTTACTTCTACATCATATCTGAATTTGGGTGGTAGGGGCACTTTGAAATTTCTTGCTGATGCAGCCAGAGAATCAACCACTGCATTCTTCTCTCTTGGAATGAATGAAATGTTAAATGCTGAGACGAAATTATCGATTAGGTCCCATACCTCATTTCTGTAACTCCTGAGTCGAGGATGCTTGGCCTGATAAGCATTTATGATCTGCTGGACTATCAATTCTTCATCTCCAAATACTTCTACATCTTGAATCCCCATTTCCTTTGTAATTCTTAAACCTAAAACAAGAGCTTCATATTCTGCCACATTGTTGGTTGTCTCAAACTCTAGCTTGTATGACAGAGATACGATTTCCTGAGCAGGTGACACAAAAAACACTCTGGCACCAGCGCCTTCCCTGGAAGAGGCTCCATCAAAGAACATTTTCCAGACAGAGGTGATGGGAGGAGAAAATCCATGAGAAGTAGTGGGCTTCTTTCTGAGTTTTAGAAGAGGCTCGGGAGCGTTGGTGAGTTGTAGTAAACTGGAACCTAGATCAGTGTCAAGAGCAAAGATAGGATGGTTTCTAGGATTGGCTTTGTCACTGATTATGTAGACCAGTTGGGCTTCTCTGTACAGTCTCCTATGTTCCCCCCCAAACATTGGAATAGTAGCATAAGTTAGGTCCATTTGCAGGGTTCCCCCAAGTCTTTTTATCCAGGATCTTGATAACAACATACCAAACTTGGGGGGAACATCAACTACTACAATGTCCATGACCACACTCTTCATGGGCATCTAGAACAAGATCACAACCAAATCTTTGATGACTCCTAGACATTGGACTTTCCTGGAGTCAAAGGAATAGAGGTCATGATAGGCTCTAGTGACTTCTAGTCCTAATTCTTCCATGACAGTTTTGGGCATGAGGTTGTGGGAAGCCCCAAAATATCAAACAGTTGTGCAACACCTTGTCATGTATGTTCAAGGATGTGTAGAAGGGAGGGGATACATTTTTTATGTCTTCTACCATAGGACCTAGGATGACTACAGCCTTTTCATCTTGCAAATTGATTGAGTCTGTGGGATGGCATGAGGTTTCAGATTGTAATATTCCAGAAAGGCACTTTTTAAACACTTCATGTTTGATCAGTTTAGAGAGGGGCATAGAGATTCTAATTTTTTGAATTTCATGCTCAAAGTTAAAAGAGGATGCGAACTTTGGAATTTCCCTTACTTCAGGAACATGAATCTGGACTATTGGAGAGAGGGGTTGGGCCTTCTTACCTTTGTTGTTGTCTGCTACTTCACTAGAAGGTTTCTCCGTTCTAATGAGTTGTTCAGGAACATCAGGTGCTCATGTCTCCTTCTTGGATCTTAGGCTATACTTGTTTTGGCTGCTGCTAGCCTTGTCTCCTTTGCTCAGCTCATTTAGCTGATTGTCCATGAGAGACTCCTCATATGTTGATTGAGTGAGATGAGGAAAAGGAGAAGTATCTCCGAAGTAGTGGATTTCAGGATCAAGCCCGTCTATTCCCCCTTATTCATCATTAGCTACAAAATTATTTTGAAGAGGGGCCTGAATCTTCTGATCTTCTCTATCTCTTCCCCTCTGATCCCTTTGTATAATCTGGGGAGAATTATTGTTTGCCCTCCTGAAATTCCCTCTATTTTTAGTATTTTGAGGATTTCTGTATATTTGCTTTCCCTCCACCTTCATTTTCTCCATTTCTGTAGATAGAGACTTCACTATCTTGGTCAATTCATCCACTTGAGGGTGAGGCACATAGGGGCCAGAAGTCGAGGCTTCAAATCTTCCCTTTCTCCTATCTGCATCGGTCTTATCTCTCAGTCTGTTAACTGCCAATAAATTAGATTGTACCTCTATGGCCGCATCTTGCATTTGAACTAGGGAGGTAGCCCTTCTCTCTCCCAATAGAAGGCAGAAGTCAGGGTCGAATGCATTAGCGTAAGAGATTTTAGTAGAGGCTTCTATGGGTTTTATCTCAGCAAGGATCTTATAATACATCTTATTGAATCTTTTGGAAAAGTCGGAGACAGACTCTCCTTCCTTTTTCTTCAAAGACCCAAACTCTGTCATGTAATACATGAAATATTTTTTATCTTCCCACTGCCTCAGGAACACATTGTTTAGAGCTTCAATCCCGACAATAGATCCCGGGGCCAATCCCCTAAACCATTTCCTTAACTCACCATCAAGGCTCTGGATGAAGACTCTCATCCAGACATCTTCATTTTCAATGTTCAGGTTGTTTTCATAACTGTAGAAGGCAACAAGGTGATCTTCCGTAGTTATGTCCTCTTCCCCAGTGAATTTAGGCATATATTTCAAGTAATCTCCAGTAGGGAGAGGATTCATAGGTTGAGGTAGGATTAAGGGGGCATATCTGACAGCCACTATGGCATCCATTTTGTTTAGAGGGGGATTAACACCTTCCATAGGAACAATAGGTGTAGGAGAACCAGGAGGAGACAAGGTCTGAATCAGAGAGACAAGAAATGAGCTGACAGGACGGGAGGGGAAAAACAAAAAATTTGGAGAACAAGTTTGCAGGCTAAAAGGAACAGGAGTATCTCCTTCTTCAACAACACTAGTAATAGGAGAAGGGGTGGTAAAACCCTGGGTAGGAAAATATTCAAAGGTGTTGGGTCTGAACCAGGGTACCACCTCGGGGGAGAGGGGAGTGACAAGGGTTTCTCCTACTAATTCAAGATCAAGAGGAGAAAACTCAGCAAGAACACTCCCAAAATTTAGACTACGGGAAACTCCAACAGAAGGTAAATAAACAGGATGAGATGAAGGTGTTGGAGTTTCTATAAAATCATGAAAATCATCAAAAATACCTGGTTTAGCAGTGGAAGTACCTCTTCCATAGTAATTTCCCTTTCTGATAATATTCTTTGGGTTAGCTTCAGGTGGTGCTAACGACAACTGAGGAGTAGACCTTGTATGCTTGCCTCTAGAAGCCACGACTGAAACAATGGAGTCGCTTATGGGTTCGCATCAATGAAGTCACCCAGTGAAGTTGCGTCAGTGGAGTCGCCAGGTGCATAGTAGAAATCTCAATAGTTCTGATATCTGATGCACCTTCAGAATCAACTAATCGTTGTCATTCAAACCCGGGGAAGATATTCAACTTCGTCCCTGGTAATGGCACCAGAAATGTTAGTGTCAGAAGTCACTCCTGGATTGCGGCAGAAGCAGAGCCAACGCCCATCAGTTTATGTCACGAATAATTTAATGGGGTGGTCGAATGGATAGAGACCCAGGAGGGTATCACTTTAACTCAGGAAATCAGGCCTGGTATGTAAAAACAAAAGAGGTCTTGATCTAATTTCCGTCAGTGGGTTGATTATAAAATGAGCAGATGGAAGACTTGGTAGGAGGAGTGAGAAAGACTAACTCGGGCATCAGGCCTTTCAGTAGCTTGAGGAGGAAAAAATTGGAATACAAGATCCTCTTGGTTTAGAGTTTCAAAGGAACTGAAAGGTGATTCAACTGGATCTTTCAATTCCAAATCATTCAGCGTTGAGAAAATACAAGAACTGATTAGAAACAATGCAACTATTACAGTGATCCAACCTACATCATCCTATAATAGTGAAACTCGACTGGATCCTCCAATTCCAAGTTGTTCTAACAAAATGTTAACAAAGAGATGGAAAGAGGCTGACATCCATAAGGTAAGAAGTCTCAAGTGCCAATACATAACTAGAGCAACCAATGCTTCATCAAACTTTACAATCGGGAGCCTAGCTCAACCATCGACCTTTACAAAAATGGAAAAATTGCCTACATATAGTCACAACAAAACAACAACAGCAAAAAAAAAATGAGACAGTGCATTAAAAACATTGTGTCTGCATGTGCACTGGCAATATGCGCATGCAGACTCTGAGTTATCATGCACTTATGACAGACACAATCAAACTCTTGACAATCCTGCGGATGAGTCGACATGCCTTTAATCCTTTGCCAAACTTTCCATTTATGGTGGAGACGATGTCTAACCACCTCCAACAACTTCAATAACTGCTTCCTCGGGATCGGGAACAACCTTGGTCAACTCTACCCTTTAGGACGTGGAGGTCTTCTCATGGTGCCACCTGGATCGGCTGAACGGTCTAATGGATAAGGCATGGAAGGCGGTGTGAAGGCTAGGGTGCATGATGGTGCACAAACGAAGGTCAGGCGGGGATCATTTGGCATGATCAGCGTGGAAAGGGGAAGGGGAGTGATCAAGGAGACGACAGGAGCAAGACACATGGAAAGAGGGAGGATACCAGAAAAAGGGCAAAGGTGACTAGATAAAATGGTAAAGGGGGACACATTATTTATGGCGGGATGACGTGGAAGGGAGCGGAAGGAAGTGGGCCATGTCACACGCAAAAATGGAGAACAGATGGCAGGGGAGAAGATGACATAGAAGGTGACACGATGGGGGG
>ML784365.1:617599-632609 GCA_009831015.1 Picea engelmannii | reverse complement strand
GGCGGTCCAGACCAGAATGAAGCTTCGGCTGCCGATCTAGGTGGACAGATCTTGATTGTCCAAACCTACCTGCTCGTTAAAATAACGTGCTAGTCTTTCAAAACTTTGGATTAAATGGGTTTTCCAAACCTTTCTTTTTTCCCAAGGGGATGCTTCTTTTAGGAAAATACCCCATACATGATTATGTGCTAATACCATAGGAAATCCATAGGTCCTAAAGTGAAATGTTATCTTAATTAGGGACCAACTACTACTCAGGGTGACTTGGATCCCAAATAATATGATTTCTCATCACATGGTGGTAGTGAGTGTATTAAATTGAATGTTAAACTTTAGTAATATTATGTATGAATGAACCCCAAATGGGGTGACACGTTGCGCAGCAAGACCACGTGGCCTGGAGCCTGGTCAGGCCATAAATATTTGTTGTAGGCTCCCATCCCCTCACCATTAAGGATGGGAGAAAGCCCCAACATCCAGCCCCATGGTAAGAGACCTCTCACTCGCGTGAGGAGGCGGATGCATAGAGCATTAAGGAGGGAGCCTTAATGGAGAAGCTCGTCACGTCCACCCTCCTGGTTATCACCGAAATTGGCTATGGCATTACCCATTTTGATTTTGGCCTACACCAACTAGGTTATTCTAAGCTTTGGTGCATATACAGTAGCATCACCATCATTGTGGCCATCATTCTTCACATCCCCATGTTGAGAGAAAGAGGGAAGCCCCGCAGGGGGGACGCCTGGTATACCTTTGTTGCTCGCCAGAAGAGACAACAACAATTTGAACGAGAATTGTCTATGGCATGAATGAAACTTTCCCATAGAGCCAAAAATCCCAGGACTCCTCCCATGGAATATGTGGAGGAAATATTTATGGCAGAGCCAATTCAAGCTCCTCCGAAACACCTCCTATTTACTGTACCTGAAAATTGGCAGCCTCCAAGCTACTCTCTGGGGGAGGCCACCATGGAGGCCATAGGGGCACAGCATAACCGATACAGGAAGGAAGACCCGACGGAGGAGCTTCCCACCTATTACATTGAAGAAGATATTCTGGAGGTGACGAACTTGCAAGAGGCAGCATGCGCAGGAGAACTCTCCTCAGGCACTGACAACATGAATGCTAAGGTGGAAAAGGAAAGGGCACAGGGACTAGATGTAGCCATGGAGCAGCAGAGAAGGAACGCGACGGGTGAGGTCGAGGACACCAAACTAGGTGATGAATTAAAGGAGGGTGGTAGGATTTGGGAGGATGGCATGGCCCCCATGTCACCTCCCATATCCATCATGCAAGAATCATGGTGTGTCCAACCGCCATTCTTCCACCCAGAGCACTTGGAGCTCATGTTCGACTTACAGAGCTAGGTGGTGGACCAAGTCCACCGTGCCATCCTAATCATCCAGCGCATTGATATGTTATATGATGTGTATTGCAACGCGCCAGCAGGGCAGAGATGCCCGCCATGCGTGCAACCATTTGTGTTTCCAGCTAGAGCGGGAATGAAGGAAGGCGATGATGACATGGATAACTCAGCGGCCACCAGGTAACTGTTTTCGTTGATATTTATGGTTAGAATTATAGTTTTGGTTAGAGATATGGTTCTGGAATAGTTAGAGTTTAAACTTACTTATTTCGAAGACACTTGGTTCATTTTCAGACTGAGGGTTTCCATCTGTCTTGGTTTCCTATAGGCGGGACAAATGGACTTCTATTTTTTGACATGGATAGTATAGGATGCCAGCTGTTCTGGTTTCCGTTAATTCAACAGAACAACTGGCATACCAAGCATATTTGTATATTTTGGAAGCTAATACAATAGGATCCACCCCTGTTTTACTTTAAAAAAAATATATATTATGTATGAATGACATTTTTTATTTAATATTTTTCAATCTTTATTTTAAAGATGTTTTAATATTAGGTCAATATTTGGTGGTAAATAAAGAATTGGCATTTATTTAACCATGAATATTAAGGTTATAAATAAATATAGTTAACTATATGATGTTAGTATTATAAATTTATCACTTTCATAAAATAAGGTTTAAAATTAATTGAATTCTTTTAGAAAAGTATGGACTTTCCCTCCAATTAAATTTGACACCCAATCTATTTTTTTAAGCTTTGTATAATACATTTTTAAATAGTTTATATGATAAGGATGATGTTAATAACATGTAATGGTTTAGATGTATAGCATGAATTAGGATTTTACATGTTACGTCATTAATTTCTATTATAAGGCTATATAAGTTTCCATGAGAGGAGGAATTAATGCACGTTAAAGAGAGTAATTAGCCAGTACACCACATTCCTAGCATATATAGAAAAGCAAGAAAGTTAGCAGGATACATAGATAAACTTATAAAACTTCTGTCATCACTTTTCCTTAAGTGAGTAATGCTTGTTACCAAGCAAGAATAAAGAAAACTTATGCCTAAACCTATGTTTGCAATTATAAGTTTAGGTAGAACCTAGGATGCCCTAATATTTTATAATAAACATTCGGTTGTGATGTAGAATAAATTAATCACTATTCTTAGGATATGGGGAAATAAGGGTCAGAGAACATCATTGTAAGGACCATTAATGTTGGCGCTACCACCACCATCACCTGAGTTAGCTCTCATCTTGAGCTCTATGTAGGCTATAAATGAGATGTTAAAAGGATGCCAAGCTATAGATGTGGAAGTGGAACCCCCTCCATCTGGATTGGGAAACCCAAAAGGGTCAAGGAACTCAGAACGAGGACCTCCACCCAAGGAAATTACTAGAGAGATTCAAAAGGTCAAGCTCCCAAAGTTTGTTGGGGTCATGTAGGTGAAACTTTGCATGAGGGAAGGGTGTCGCTTGTATGTAGTAGAGGAAGTAAGTGATGGAAAGCGACCATATGTAGATCAATACCCAATTTTGTCATAATTCAAGGATGTTTTTCTAAAGGATTTTCCAAGGTTACTTCCTTAGAGGGAAATTGATTTCATGATCGAGTTAAAACCCAATGTGTAGCCAATTTCCAAGACACCATATAGGATGACAGCTCCAAAACTTTGTGAATTTCATATGCAATTGAAGGAACTCCTAGACTTGGGACTTATAAGGCCTAGTGTTTCACCTTGGGGAGCACCAGTAATATTTGTTAAGAAAAGGATGGTTCCTTCATATTGTGCATAGATTGCAGGGATTTGAATCAAGCCACAATGAAGAATAGGTACCCAATACCTTGGATAGATGGTCTATTTGATCAAATGAAAGGAGAAACAATTTTCTCAAAAAATGATCTGCGATCAAGATATCCCCTGTTAAGGATTAAGGAATGTGACATCCCTAAGACTGCCTTCCGAAATCGGTTTGGGTATTACGAGTTCACAGTGGTGCCATTCGGTTTGAACAATGTACCTTCTATATTCATGAGCCTCATGAATGACGTATTCTGGAAATACTTAAACCACTTTGTGTCATGGGTCTTCTCCCTAGTTCCCTTAAAATTCAATTTGAGGGAGCAAGTGTTGGGACAACTTCTTGGAGATAGTTGGTATTTGAAGGTTAGTTCAACCCTACAAAATGGAAGACAGTTCGAACCAAAGTTTGAAGAATATGTCCTTGAAGAAGATGGATTGTTAAGATTTCAAGGAAGGATGTATATTCCCATGGAAGGAGATATTTGAAACACTATCCTCAGAGAATCCCATAGAGCACTTTATTGTGCATACCCTGGTGTGAAAAAAATGTATGCAAACATGACAAATATTTTCTTCTAGGCAGGCATGAAATGTGATGTAGTCAAATTTTTCGCTAAATGTCTTGAGTGTCAGTAGGTAAAGATTGATCATCACCACCTGGCAGGTCTCCTACAACCGCAAGATGTTCATGTGTCCAAATGGGAAGTCATTTCCATGGATTTTGTTGTGGGACTTCCACTCACTTCGCAAAGGCACAATGCCATTTTGGTTATAGTTGATAAGTTGAAAAAAAGTGCACATTTCATTCTAGTCAAAGACACATATGATGTCATTGATGTGGAGGGAGTGTTTATAAGTGAATTTATTTGTCTTTATGGGTTACCTAAAAGGATCATTTCAGATAGTGACTCTCAATTTAGGTTTTGGACAAGTTTGCAGTTAGCATTGGGGACTCAGTTGAACTTGAGTACAACATGTCATCTTAAAACATATGAGAAAATAGAAAGAGTGAATCGGGTTATGGAAGACATGCTTAGGATGTATGTTGTGGATAACCAAACCCATTGGGATAAATACCTACCTTTGGTGGAGTTTTCTTACAATAAAAATTACCATAGTTCAATTGGGATGCCTCCCTATCAAGATCTATATGGAAGGCCATGCAGGACACCATTGAGTTGGGAAAGGTTATAGGATTTGAATTAATTCAAAAGATGGAGGAGTAGGTGAATCATATTAGACAACAGTCAAAGGAAGCACATGATAGACAAAAGAGTTATTTCAATGCACATAGAACTGTCTGAAGTTATGATGTAAGAGATTAAATTTTCATTTGAATCAATCCTAATAAGAGTACCATTCGGTTTGGAAAGGGAACAAAGTTGTCACCGCGATTTATAGGGCCATTAAAATTCAAGAAAAAAATGGACTAGTTGCCTATAGTCTTATACTGTCACCCCACTTGCATAAAACACATGACGTTTTTCATGTATCTATATTATGACATAATATTTTTGATGAATCCCCTACTAAATTGGATGGAACTAAAAGTCTCATATGTGGGAACCATTATTGTCAAACCATTAAGCATATTGGATCGTAGGGTCCGACGACTTAGACATCGTTTGGTGGACCAGGTTAAGGTCCAGTGGGACATGTATAGCCTAGGATCTGTGACTTGGGAAAATATAGAGACCATATGTTGAGATCATCCATCACTTCTTTTGACCATAAGTTCGGGACGAATTTTCCCAAAGGGTGGTTGTATGTAATGCCCCATTTAAACCTAAGTAGCCTAATGAAATTATGACTGAATTGTATTTCATTTGTTTATTATCTATATAAGACCATTCAACATTAGCACTTTAGTCTATGGACATGTGTACCTACATACCATGAATAATTACTATTACATGTTCATTATATTGATAGTTATGTGATTTAATTTAAGTACGTGGATACCAGTTCAAAACTATGTTGTAAATGTCAATACAAATATGGATTCTCATGAAATTGTTATATATTTGCATGGATATGAGAATTAATGATATAACCTACATGTTGATGAACTATGTACGATCTAAATGACTATATTATTGAGGTAACCTGGATGTCGCATACATCAATAATATAATGTATACTATATTTTTTGCTTATACTTTCAAATATTGATATGATCTATTGTAAGTGTCGTTTTGAAAGGACACATAGCTTACCTAGAGTGATTGTTCGATTACGTGACTCTAAGAATAGTAATTTCATGGTATGGCTCGATATAGGGTGTTGACCCTAGTTCTATCAGCGAGGGTGGAGGCATTTCCAACCATGTAACCTCTAAAACTTGGAGTTGTGGGAGGGTAGTGTTAAGCCACACTCCCTTAGACGTGTGATGGTGAATTCCAGTTGCTTGTTGGGAAATATTAGTCAATATGTATGACACTTCCACTTATGGGTTCTATCTGGAGTTAGGTTAGTATAGTTGACGCCCCAAGTTAGTCCAACAGAGGAAAGGATAGGATGGAAAATGGAAGTAGGTTAGGAAGGAAGGATGCTTCAATGATAGTTGAGATTACTAATTTGGGATTATATGTGCCACTATTGTTTACTCACTTGGTTCCTACCATGTTTAAAACCCTATTTTGATTCCCTTTCAATATTTTAAGTGTGATAATGGGTTATTGATGGATGATTGTAGTTTTGTTCATTAAGATTGTTAAATGATGCATTTACTTGATATGTTGTTGTGCATGCCTTGGTGTGATCATATAGGAACTATGCAATAGAGGCAGTGGTTGTCTATCATTAGTACATGCATGAGATATGTGTCCACTAGATACGCACACATACTCTACACATGTACACTAGTACAATTAATTAATGTATTAATTATTAAATTAGATTATTAACTATTTAATTGAATGGTTTGATGAATATGTAAATTATATTGCATACAAAAATATCTAGAAGCATTAAATACCTTCTTTGACTTGATTGATGGTTGGTATGATGAATTAAATGAGCATGGTGGGTTGTCATGTACATTTTGGGGAAAATTGTCAAATTTCATTTATTAGCTAGCATGAGAAGAAAGACTTTGCATTTTATGTATTGTTGTTTTATGCGATTAATTTATATTTTAGTTTTATTTTAAACTTTTCCCAAAAATCTAGATAAGGGAGGTTGATGACTAATAATGAGGGTGGTTGAGGAGACTTGGGGAAGGGAAAATGGAAACTTGATAAATAGGAGAGGAGGTTGAGAGGTTGGGATAATTCTTGAATGACATAATTCTTGTGATAGTCTTCTTAGAGCATTTGTGCTTTACTGTTCTTGGAGTCACGAGCACTAAGGGCCAAGAAACCGAAAGGTTTCTTGGAGCTAGGAAGTCAGCTAGGCTCCTAGTTGGATGGGTGGTTAATTCTGTTGTTTCACTTTGGGAAAGTAGGAAAGGAAGTGAAAGAAAATAATGCTTGGAAGCATATTCCTACTACTAGCAAGACTATGGTCATCTTCAACATACTAGGGAGGAGGTATTTCACTTGGTATATTTTGTTATGTTCCATTTAATATTTTAAATGTTTTGTTTAATATTTTAAATCGTAAAGATAAATTCTTACTTATCTCATCCTCTCATTAGATTCACATATTTGGATACAAATTTGGAATATTTAGTTTTGGAAAAATTGTAAAAGAGTTATGTCATATATCAACTAAATATGATTTCCTATGATTGCATAGCATTTGTTATAGGTGTTAACATTAGTGAATATGATTGTATGTGATTTAATAGCATCATTTTTTTATAGGTGTTACACCAAGGAGACCTAATCTTAGGATCATCTTATCTAGTTTTGTACATTGCATATATTATAAAAAGAGGTTTCCCCCTTGAAGTGGACTATTATTCATTGAATTTTTATCATTCTTAAGGCATTGGTTCATAACATTACATTTACATGATTGATCAAACATTCATTGAAACATGAGAAAACAATGGTTTGAATGATGATCAACAAACAATGCTTTGTACAAAATTGATTTTTTTATCAAACACAATTATGAGAGTTTTCAATGTTATTTTGAAACTTTCCAATCATCCACTCATTGAATAAACCTCAAATACAATATTCCCACCCACAACATTTTTTCAATGCTTGACTCGAGGCTCCTATAATAACTATTGATATTTTGCATATAAAAATTATTTTCAATATGCAAATAATGTCTTTGTTGCTATGATTTTCATTCCTGCAAACTTTTTTTTTAGGCATAATATTAAGCTCTCTTCATTAATCTTTTGATGTAATACATAACACCTACTTCTTATTTTTCTTTTTTCTAGAATACAACAAACTAACAATCAAACTTACAAATATTATTATTTGTTTTTATGTAACAATAATATTACTCTTTGTTTTGAATTGCATCTACATATATTCTAAAAAATATTAGAATAAGTTTAAATATTCTATGATTTTGTCATTTCTCGATTTTCCATCACTAGATTCTGACCATAAAATCTTTGCTGAAATTGTAATTTGGAATTGTTAAAATCATTGTTTTAAATACATAAATGGATTCAACAGTCACAAAGACCCTTACTACAATATGCTTTTTCACTATTAACAATTAATATTTGAAATTTCATCGACCCAAAATCATTCTTGTTAAACTTCACACACAAAATCCCAAAATCATTCTTGTTGAACTTCACACACAAAAACCCAATTTCTCTTCCCAACAATGAGAAATGGTCAAATTCATGGAAATTTTAGACTACAACCAAATATAATAAACCAAGTGCAATTTTTACAATAAATATCCCATAATGACATTACCATATAAAGTAAATAAAATGAAATAACATGTTTCACTTTAATATAGTATAACAACATGAGATTGTGCTTAGTTGTAATAATAACATTACATTATTCTATTCTCCTAATATAAACTAATTAAATGCAATCCAAAATTTCATAGTATATATAACATGATTGAATCCTTAAAATTCTTTTGTGTAGGGAAATAAAAATATTTGAACATAAACTGAATGGTAAGTAAAATATTTGATGTGTGCGATTTTTTCTCTGCAAGTGACGATCAATGTTAAATTCTAACAGTGGTTAAGAGATTAGTTCTAAAAATAAAGGACAAAAAAAAGAAAGAAAATGAATTTAAAGTACAGTTCTCCTAATAAAATTACACAATTAATAAAAACATGTTAATGTAAGTTAATAAAAACTAGATTAACGTAAATATCATAATTACTTTTTGCTTGTTTTTGTTCGACAACACAGGTATTCCAATAGAGGACGAACATCTTCAGTAACCACTCACATAACCAGATCAAAGATCAACACACCGTTGTTTTCATGTGGTAAAACCCCTACGGGGAAACATCCACGGCTCCAGCCAACGCGACCACTGGGAGCAGTTTATTAATGCAAAAGAAAAAGATTACAGAGATATTTTACAAGAGAGATTCTCACAATCAATCATCGGAAAATGACCATCCATACTCTTTAAATAGAAATCATGGACCAATCGGGTGTTAAGCCACGGATCAATGGTCATTAAGATTGAGGAGAGTATGAACTGTCGGATCACTCTATGTCAGGAACATATCGTGACCATCGGATGTCCTAAATACAAATGCATACTAATGCATACTAAAGAAACACACTAAGAAACACACTTTTACCTAAAGACACATTAGACCAAGTAGTTCTTAACTAACTCCTAAGTGTTTAAATATCCTAACATCCCCCCTTAAGAATAACATGGGATAGGATTGAAGGATTTACAATGTTGACACAATAGGAGAAGGAAGGAGGCATTAGAGATTATCCCCCCTTAATGACAACTTCCTGAACTCCTAACATAGATCAAATTTTGGAAAATTTCGCTTCTATAAGAGACTTTGTGAAAATGTCTGCAACTTGATCTTCTGTAGGGAAAAAGAGCACTTCAATAACTTGATCATGAATGAGCTTTTTGATGAAGTGCATGTGTAGCTCGATGTGATTTATGCGCTGATGTTGAACTGGGTCTTTGACAAGCTTGATGGCACTCTGATTTTCACACCAAAGGTTGGTCGGATGATGCTGCTTGAATCCAAACTCTGAAAGGATCTATCGAAGCTAGAAGGCTTCTTGACTTGCATTTACCACTGCTCGGTACTCTGCTTCTGCTGAAGAAAGTGAAATAGCCTATTTTTTCTTATAGGCCCAAGTGACGGGTCCTAAACCAAGGTTGAAAACATAACTTGTAGTATACTTCCGATCATCAGGGTCATCGGCCCAATCAGAATTAGTGAAACCAACCAATAAAGGAGTCCCCTCTGAACTGTAATGTATCCTGAACTGAATTGTACCACAGACATAGCGAAGTATCCTTTTAGCTTCTTTCCAATGGCTTTCATGGGGTCTTTGCATATACCAGGAAACAAGACCAACAACAAAGGAAATATCAGGATGAGTATGAGTCAAGTATAAGTGGCTACCAACTAATTGACGGTACAGGGTGGCATCAACTTCAGGAGAAGTACATGTGGAAGTAAGATCGACTCCAGACTGGAAGGGAGAAGGGGCTGGTTTACAATCGTCCATGTGAAAGCGACGAAGAAGGTCACAAGCATACTTAGACTGGGAAAGAAAAATTCTTTCATTGGTTTGCAAAACTTGGAGGCCAAGGAAATAGTGAAAAAAGCCTAAGTCTGTCATATCAAATTTCTTCTTAAGGTTGTTTTTCACATGGTTTAAAAGTTTTGAGTCACTACCAGTAAGGATAAGGTCATCAACATAAAGGAAAAGGATTATGAGATGGACTCCTACTTTCTTGGTATAGACATTAGGATCAGAATGGCATCTAGAGAATCTAGTGTTAATAATAAAATTGTCCATTTTGGCATACCAAGCTCGGGGAGCTTGCTTAAGACCATACAAAGATTTCTTAAGGTGACATACAAGGCTAGAGTCATTCTGGACATAGGCAGGAGGTTGTTCCATGTACATTTATTCTTGTAAATCTCCATGCAAGAAGGCGGATTTAACATCCATATGATGGACCTCCCATTTATGTGATGCAACAAGGGCAAGAACAAGGCAGATGGAATTCATTTTGGCTACAGGGGAAAAGGTTTCATTATAGTCAATTCCTTCAATTTGGGAAAATCCTTTGGCAACTAATTGAGCCTTGTGTCTTTCAAACCTTCCATCTAATGCATACTTAGTTCTGTAGACCCATTTACATCTGATAAGTTTTCTTCCTTTTGGAAGAGGTATAATATCCCAAGTATCGTTTTCCATTAAAGAATGATACTATTCATTTATTGTTGTATCCTAATTTGGATGACCTGAAGCTTCTGAAAATGTCTCTGGATCATGAGTCTCTGAAAATTGAGCCAAAAGAGAAGAGGCTCACTGGAACTGTGAATGTGTTCGACGCTGATTTGAAGGATCACCGACAAGACCACCAGATGCTTCTCGTGTTGAACGAACCCATCTAGGAAGCGGTGGAACTGGTGCAAGTTCAGGTTCAAAGGACTTATCTGGAGGAAGGTGAGCAGGCAGAGGTGGATTTCCATCCTCACTGTCATCATCTGAAGAAGAAACTAGAATAGGAACAGAAGAAGGCACAAACATTGAAGATGGCTCACAGGTCGAAGAAGGCATAACCGTCGAATTAGGTTCTTAGGCCAAGAGATTTTCATCAAATTTAACATCTCTTCTAAGAATAATTTCATTACAATGTGGTTGAAGAAGTCTATAACCTTTGACATATTCATAATAACAAACAAATATACACTTCTCACTTTTAGGCTACAATGTTTTCCTTTTCTCATCAGGAATGTGAACCCATGCTATACTGCCAAATACACGGAAGTGACTTACATCTAGTTTAATTTTAGTCCATGCTTCTTCCCGTGTTATATTTTTAAGAGCCGTTGTGGGAGTGTGATTGACTATGTAATTTGCATAGTTGATTTCTTCCACCTAATACTTTAGACTTAATCCCTTAGATTGGATCATACAATTAGCCATTTCTTTTAATGTGTGGTTCTTTCTCTCAACAACACCATTTTGTTATGGTGTATATGGAACAGTGTGTTGCATTTGGATGCCCTGTGTAGTGTAGTAACTTGTAAAATTATTGTTCACATATTCACCTCCATTATATGTTCTTAACTTTTGAATTTGATGTCCAGATTGTTTTTCTACAAGGGCCTTGTAGGCCAAAAACTTGTCAAAAATGTTGCTCTTAAGTTTAAAGAAGTAAACCCAAGTACATCTGGAAAAATCATCAATGAAAGTTAATAAATAATTGCACCTAGAAAAGGAAGGAGAAGAAAGTGGACCACACAAATCACTGTGAACAAGTTGAAAAGGGCCCAAGGTATGCCAAGAGGCACGTTTGTCAAAATTTTCCCAATGATGTTTGTCGAGAACACAATCGGCACAAACACCATCCCTGTATGAAACAAGAGGAAGACCAGTCACCATCTATTGATTACATATTTGTTGTAATGAGCGATAGTTTAGATGACCAAACCACTCATGCCAAAGTTTTCTCAAGTTATCGCTATGAGCAACAAAAACTGATGAAAAAGATGATGACCCAAAGTTGTCAAATGTACAACCTGGTAATATCATCAGCAATTCCAGTTGCAAGAACATGCTTAGGATCTTTTATATCCTTGATTACAATTTGGTGAGGTGAAAACTCTACGGTTTTACCTTCACCTGAATGAGTGATTTGATAGACTAATAGAATGTTACAAGAAAGACTTGGACTACATAATACATCATTGAAATGACCATTATCTACTTGAACTATTCTAGATCCTACAATGATAAGAGATCTATCATCACCAACAAATATTTTCTTGGTGTTACATTCATTTAGAGTAGAAAATATGTCTTTATCCTTAGCCATATGATAATATGCTCCAGAATTAATAAGTCGTTCATCAGAAGAAGAAGTATAAGTTGTAATGAAGGAGAAACTAGAAGCAGAAAGTGCATGTCCATGAGAAGACGAAGAAGAAGTAGAGTCAATACTAATGTTGTGCTTCTTCATTATTGCTTCTAAAGATGCCATCTTCTTGAAACATTTGGACTCATCGTGACCATCTTTATCACAAAAGTTGCAATGTATGTCAGTTTTTTTATTTTTATATTTTTCTCCTTTGTCACCATTAGGAGTTGAAGTTGTCTGAGCGGGTTTGGGACCCTTATGTTGTTTGTTGTTGTAGTGAGGATGTTGCTTCTTGGGATACTTGGGTTTATCTTTCTGCTGGGAAACTAAGGCTTTGTTGGAGGTACCTGTAGTGTTGATCACTCCAAGTTGTACAAGCTTATCTTCCTCTCTAATCAAAGCAACACAAAAGGACTCAAGAGTGGGTTTTTGATAAGATTTCCCTAGAGCCTCTCTCATGGAATAAAAGGTAGATACAAACACATAATATGCACTACCTAGCTTAGAAAGAATAAGGTAGATGCAACGCTCTTCCTCCATTTTTATTTCACATTCTTCACATAAAATTCTGAGTGTTTTAAACCTAAATATATAGTCTCCAAGGAAAAAAAAATCACTTGGACTCAATATCGGTACTTGATTTTCTAACTATTGTGCTCGAATAATATTGAGTTTACCAAACACAGATTCAATATTTTCCCAAGCTTCTTCGGGGTCATCAATTTCTTTAAGGTGGAACCTTAAATTAGGAGAGATAGACATTTCGATTAGTCCACGTGATTCGTCACTCCTATTATCCCATTTGGATTTCTTATCATCATCATTGGGTGATTTTTCCTTTCCCAAGGTAATCCGATACAAGCCTTTACTTTTTAATAAATCTTCCATATGAGATTTCCATTGGAAGTAGTTGGTGCTAGTAAGTAAGACATAATTGTAGAAGCCATATTAAATATGAAGATAATATGGATTTAAAAACTGTAACTGATGATATGGATGGAAAGAGCTCTAAAAATTATGTGGTTTTAAAAAAAACAGCATTGAAAGAGGACTTCGGATGTGAGAGTTATGCCCTTTTAAAAAAATGCATAATCGGTAACCAAATGACCATGTGATAGTGTAAGTTTCTTTATGAAGTGACCCACTTTTATAAAGAGAAGTGGGGATCACCTTTACAATGAAGTTACTTTATAACAGAAAATTTGTATGCAAAATAAATAACTCTAAAATAAAATATTAAAGCTACTTATAGTGATTCACTTTTATACTTGAAGTGAAATACACTTTACAGTTTTAGCATGAACTTAAAAAAAAAAAAAGTAACAAAAGAGAGACTTGAACTCAAGACCTCTTACTTAATAAGGCAACTTTTAACCAAATGGTATAGCAAAACATATTGTAATATTCATAAGGAGGATTGGGGGTGTTGTTGTTGTTTTTGTGGAAGACGACCTTGGAGAGCGTGCTAAAAAAAAACTATTTTCACACAAGAAAAAAATTTCATTTCTCGATGACAACAAGGGTTAGATCTCGATTAGCTTACCCAGAAGATGCACCTTTTCCTATTTGTTTCTGATTTTCAGAGATCACACAGGGCACGGGGAAAAGAGCATACGCATATCTAAAAGAGTAGCAACCCGGAAATAAATAATACAAAACCGAAATAAAACCAAAATACTACTCTACAAAAAATTAAAAGATGTGTATTCAAGCTTTATACCTATGGATCTGACTATAATGGTCGTATCTTGGGAAAACAGAAATCTTTTCGAGTGAAACGAAAAGTGTTCCTGAATGAAATGAGTGCTTCGGGAGTAATGGAATAGTCCTCTCAGCCCATAAATTTATGGAAATGATAGAAAATGGAGATGATTTAACTCAACTTCACGTTCTTGATCTACAACAGGAGCAGGTCTTCAAACAGGCTTTGATACTATGTTCGACAACACAGGTATTTCAACAAAAGATGAACACCTTTAGTAACCACTCACATAACCAGATCAAAGATCAACACACCGATGTTTTCACGTGGTAAAACCCCTACGAGGAAACATCCACGACCCCAACCAACGCGGCCACTTCGAGTAGTTTATTAATGCAAAAGAAAAAGATTACAGAGAGATTTTACAAGAGAGTTTATCAAAATCGATCATCGTAAAATGACCCTCCATGCTCTTTAAATAGAGATCATGGACCAATCGGGTGTTAAGTGTAATGATCCAAAGCCATTATGCAAGGATCATCACTGTTTTGGTGTCTTTTTAAAACTTTTTCTGAGTGAGGTATTTCGTCAAACACTTTGTTGATCTACCTTTTAGATGTGTTTATATGTGTGTATGCAGCAAATAACAGAAAGAGATAACCATGGAACATACCTCAACCATATGCAGTAAGATAGACAAGCCAAAACATCTCAATTCTTCTTTATTCATAAAATAGAGAAACCTGCTACAATGAAGATGCCAATCTGGAATGCTCAACAGATGGCCAAGAAGATAGGCAATAGATAAGAGCTACTACAAAATGCTCCTGCTAATACAAAATATGCCTCCAAAGGATGAATGAGAAATGAAGATCAATACAAGCAGATCTGAATTCCAAACTCTCTAGCTGAAGAATGCCACGCTCCAATAGAAGGCTGAAACCCTCACTAACTCAGCCCTGCTGCCAAAAGTGTCCAATATCCCTAATAAATAATCCAACTGATATATCGGGTGATGGTAAGAACAACCCAGGTGACCGAATCTCCAAGATCCCTCTCAATCTCTGTAGATCTGAAATCCCCCACTGAATGGTGTGCCCCACTAGATGACTGAAACCCTAGATAATTCGGCCCTGCTGCCAAAAGTGTC
>ML784365.1:599197-610892 GCA_009831015.1 Picea engelmannii | reverse complement strand
ATCATAATATTTAGATGGAGGATGATGTAAAACTCCCTACTAGTAACTTTGAGGGACTCAACTAGATTGACCCGCTCTTAAATTTTAAAGTGATATCATCATGGCATTTTTGTAATTTAGTCGAGAAATGTTTTTGATAAGGTATTTAAAAAATTATATCATGATATTTGTGATAGAATAGTTTCAAAAATTAAAATTCCCACCCTTAAAAAGGTTCTTGTAGTGCTAAACTAACCTTAAAAGAGTGTTAGTTCTAAAGTTGATTTTAGAGTTTTGTTTGCAACAACATTGTTCTTTTAATCCATGGTTTATAAAATGTTGTAAGTTTAGCCCTAAAGAAAAATGAAATTATTGGTAGCCATCAGGGGAATTTTGAGGTAAAAAATTATCCTCAAACAAAAAGTGTACTATCAAAATCAACTTTAAAATAACCAATAGGATTCAAGATCATGATGTAAACCATAAAGGTAAATATTTTTGGAGGAAAAGGAGGAAAACTATTTTTTAAAATCATATTTTCGACTTATCTCCTTATAGGTTTATTCAAATTTCAATTGTAGGCACTCATTGGACGTGGAATTAAATTCTACTTTCGACAGGTACTCACTCTCCATACAATGAGATAAAACAAAAATACATGAAACAACCACAATGAGATAAAACAAAAATACATGAAACAACCATGTTTCTTGAAAGAAACATGGGTTTTTTCATGTATTTCCAGTTTATTTCACTATGGAGAGTCGGTACTCACTGGATGCGGAATTTAATCCCACATCATATGGGTGCCCACACTTGAAATTTGAGTAAAACTATAAGGATATATGTTGAAAATATGATTTAAAAAAAGTAGTTTTATTTGTTTCCCTTTGAAAATTCATAACTCTTGTTTTATTATTTTAACTATTATTTTATTATTTTCCTTAAGAAGCCCATTTTAGATGATCCAAAAAGGATCCAGAGAAGACTAAGGACAAATCAAAATTCGCAGAAGCACCTCAGAAAGCTCATAATGGCCTCAGCAAATAGAGAAAGGAAAAAAAAATCAAAGTCCTTAAAACTCAGTGAAATTGGTATCATCGCGAAGCGCGTGTCGCAAGATTTCCAACGACGTAAACAGATCGTCAAACAGAGCTACGGATCAAAAGATATTCGCGGTCAAAGTTTTTGTCAAACTAGCCCAGTAATCATTCGTACCGTTGACGTTAACATCAATACGGATGGCGTCAGCATCCGTACAGGGTACGTGGCACACACAGAGTGTGACATGTGTCATGTTGACATCATGATGATGTGGCAGCACTAGAGGCTGCCACATGTTGCTCGTTTTTTGACTTTTTCGGTTAGTTCGTGGACCAATGGGAAAGTGCCACGTGGAAGTCCGTACAACCACGTGGCACTCTATACAACCACCTGGCAGGTGACATGGTGAGCTGACGAAGCAGGGGTGACGTGGCGATGATGGTACAAAGCTGGTGACGTGGCCCAGTGAAAGGTCGCCACATGACCCAGTCATGGGTTTTCACATGGCAGTGGACAAACGCCCAAGAAGGGTCGGAGACAAAATTGTTAAATATATATATATATATATATATATATATATAGGATTGCCAAATTTGGCGGTGATTACACCAGATTTGGTGGCATATCCCACCAGTAGCCAAATGTAGTCGATCCGCCAACAACACCGCCAACGTTAGCAATATGGTTAAGACAATACACCCAAGTGGGGAGGCCCGCGGGTTTGACCCCGAGACCTCCCCCCTTTACACAACAATTTGAATTAATATGCCAAATGACTTCGTTGTTAAATCCACCCCAATTTTTATTTAAAAATTGGTTTTTTCCAGTGTACGGGGATCAAACCAAGGGCGTGCGACCGTATGGACGGAGGCACATAAAACAAGATGTTTTCCCATTAATTTATTGTAGGTGCAGGCACAGAAACCAAGACAAAATTTATCTTGGGCCTGAAAGTGCCAGACTTAGATCGAGGCATGGAGGCAGTCGTTTTTGGGTAATTCAATGCCACGAATTCAGTGGTGCTTTTTTTTTTTCTTATCTGAGAAAAGCTTCTGCGTCTTAACTCCAGAATGAGGTATACTTATGTATTTTGCCAAATTCTTTTGCTGAGTTAATAAAAAGGCCTACCCATTTGAGAGGAAGATCCGGAAACGTAGTCCACCATGGACGAACTCTGTTATCAAGTTTTTGTGTTCAGATCTGATGAATATGTCTCCTCATTATTGATTTTTTCCTTCTTTATGGTGCACTTCATTTTATGCTCATTTAATACAATTCTTTAATAAGTCACAATGATGCAAAGATCTCGGATCATGTTGGTATCAGAGAAGTCATATTTGACTTGAATTGTTGAGTGTGAATGCTTACTAGGGCCAAGAATAAATAGGGTGAAGGAACTCTTAAGACTTTCAATCCTAAATTTGGTCATGCATCTTGAAAGAAGAAAATGGCCGAAGAGGACAAGCGTGATGAACAGAAGAAAAACTTCCATATGGTCTTCTATCGCATGTCAGAAATGGTCGAGGGAATGTATGGAGACTACGAGAAGAAGATGAAGAAGAAAGGGAAGAAAAAGGGAAGCACAAGCAGATAATAATGCTTCAGTGAATCAAGAGGTTGGAGGAGACCCTCCTAAGCCTCCATCTTCACCATCAAGTTCTAGCTCTTCTTCCTCTAATCATTCTCATCGTTCTCATCATTCTAGCCATAAATATTCTTTTAAGAAACCATTATTAAATCTTGATGTAAAATTTGCTTTACCTATGTTTAATGGAGATGTTAATCCTGAAAAGATAGATAATTGGATCTGATAGGTTGAAGTATATTATCATGTTCAATAGATTGATGAAGAGGAAGTTAAAGTGCAATTGACCTCTCTTCGGTTGGAAGGCACTGCTCTCGTATGGTGGGAGAGCAAACTTTAGGACATAAATAAGTGTGGTAATCTTCTTTTCTCATGGTCGGAATTTAAATCAACAATAAGGAAACAATTTTATCCATTGGGTTATTTACATAAAGCAATGATGGGATGGAAAACTTTAAGACAAAGTAAAGTTCAAACTGTACAAAGTTTCACAGAAGAATTTAGGAAGAAAGCTCTTGCATTAAACATTCCTTTAGATACTTATGAAACTTTAATGAAGTATATTGGCGCACTTCACAGTTATATTCATCATACTTTACTATTTTTTAACCCCACCAGTCTTGACGAAGTTTGTGTGCAAGGCACTCACCTTGAGAATAGGGGAAAACATGTTCAAGAAGATCCCACAAAGAAACCTTCCAAGTTCCCACATAAGTAGTCTAAAAAGTTTAAAAGGAAGGACAAAAAGACCGCCACTATAAAGAGGGAAGAAGGAAATCCATATTGCACTCATTGCAAGAAGAATGGTCACGATGATGAACACTGTTAGAAATTACATCCAGATAAAATAATGAAACAGTTCGGTGGAAAGGGTAAGACAAAGACCGTTGCTATAGTGCAACAAGATCTTGGTTCTAATTCGGGAGACGAAGAAAAGATCACACTGGTTGGAGTACAAGGTAAACATTCCCTTCATGCTAGTTCAAATTCCAATAATGAATCTCATGATGATGAAAGAAAGAGGAATGAATTATTTCACATAAGGGTTGTATCTAAGTACACTAAGATAGATACATTATTTGATCTGGGTTCCCAAGTAAACTTGATATCTGAAGCACTTGTTAAAAAGATGGGTCTTGAAACTAAACCACATCCAAAGCCTTATCCTCTTGGTTGGGTATGTGATAAAGTAAAACTTAATGTCACCAAGCAGTGTAGGGTTAGATTTGCTATTGCTTCAAAGTTGATTGATGAAGTGGATTTGTATGGTTTATCACTTGATATATCTGACATAGTGCTAGGGAGCCCTTATATTTATGATATGAAAACAGACTTCTTTCGTCACGAGAACAAATATCACCTTACTAAAGGGGGAGTGGAATATATTGTTAGAGCCCACAACATGAGGGTAAACACCACACTTGTTAGTGCAGGGAAAATGAAGAGACTCATAAACACTAATAAGAGATGTGTACTCATGGTCGTAAGGGAAAAGGATTTCGGAACATCCAACACCTTCCAAGGATGTGATCCTTCTCATAAGAAATAATTAATTGATATTGTTTCTAAGTATGGTGATATTTTTCAGGAACCAGATGGATTACCTCCTAAGAGAGAAATCCAACATGAAATACATCTTCAGCATGATTCTCCTCTTCATAATGTGGGCATGTACATGATGTTAGTTGTAGAGATGACAGAGATCAAAAAGTAGGTACAAGGCTTATTGGATCAAGGGGTCATCATGCCCATTTCATCTCCTTGTGGTTCTCTGATCGTGATGGTGCCAAAGAAGTATGGCACATGGCGAATGTGTGTCGATTATCGAGCCTTAAACAAAATCACTGTGAAAAATCGATACCCTCTTCCTCGTATAGATGATTTACTTGATCAATTAAAGAATGTTGTTTATTTCACTAAGTTGGATTTGCATAGTTGATACCATCAGATCAGGGTTGCAGAACAAGATGCATGGAAAACTTATTTTAAAACCAAACATGGATTGTTTAACTGGCTAGTTATGTCATCTGGGCTTTGTAATGCTCTGACAACCTTCATGCATGTGATGAATGATGTATTCAGGCCATTTTTAGATGATTTTGTAATTGTATATTTAGACGACATTCTTATATTTAGTGGGACTTGGGATGAACATGTGAGGCATGTAAAATGAGTATTAGATACTTTGCAAAGGGAAAAGTTGTATGTAAAATTGTCCAAATGTGAATTTGGCAAGACTGCACTTATGTACTTAGGTCATATTGTAGGAGGAGGACAATTGAAAATTGATCCTTCCAAGATTGACGTAATTGTAAATTGTCCTGAGCCCAAAAGTGTAACTGAAGTATGAAGCTTCTTAGGTGCAGCCCAGTATTGGAGGAGATTCATTTCAAACTTCTCATTTATTGCAACTCCTTTGCATTCCTTAACCAGTGTGAAGAACACTTTTCAGTGGGAAGGAAAGCAACAAAAGGCCTTCGACACGTTGAAGGAAAATATCAGTACCGCACCAGTATTAGCACTGCCAAATCTTCAACAGCCTTTCGAGATAGAGACATATGCCATCGGATATGCCATGGGTGTAGTATTGATGCAATATCGTAAGCATATATATTACCACTCTGAAACTTTTAACCAAGTTGTTGTTGACTATCCTACATATGATAAAGAGTTGTATGCATTAGTTCAAAGTGTAAACAAATGGAAGCACTACTTGTTAGGGAAGGAAACAATCATACATACAGATCACCAGCCCTTATAGTATCTCCAAGCACAAACCAAGCTGCAACAATCTCGGCATTACAAGTGGATGGGTTTTCTTCAACAATTTCATTTGGTAATCAATTACAAAAAAGTTACAAGTAACAAGGGAAAACTACTCTACCATCTTGGAAAGATTTGTATTCATACAAGTGAATGAGTCCATATAATATGAGAATCTCACACTTCTCTTGTGTCTGGAAATTTTGGGGTAGGAAAAACTATGGCTCATCTGCAAAGGATTTGTTACTGGCCTCAGATGAAAGCAATTGTAACTAAATATGTAAAGGGGTCTATGATGTGTTCTACTTGTAATCCCACTAATATAAAATTGGGGCTATACTCACCACTTAATGTTCCATCCCATCCATGGGATAGTATCTCCATGGATTTTGTAGGGGGGTTACCAATGTCGAAAAGGAGTCATGACTATTTGTATGTTGTAGTGGATAGGTTCAACAAGATATGTATCTTGATGCCATGTAAAAAGAAGATCATTGTTGAGCAGACTATTAATCTCTTATTTCAGTATGTTTGGGTCACTTTGGGTTACCCACATCCATTGTCTCGGATCGAGATACTCGATTCCTTGGATATTTTTCGACAAACTTGTGGCAAATGATGGACACCAATTTGAAGAGGAGCACTGCTTTCCATCCACAGACTGACAAAGGTTTTTAATCGAACAATGGTACTTTTTCTTTGAGGCTACTGCAGCAAGCATCCCAAGTTATGGGATGAACAAATACTCTATGTACAACATGCTTACAATCGAGCCTTACACTCCTCCACTCAGTGTTCGCCAATCGAGACATGTTTTGGATATTTACCTAAGGTCCCTTTGGACTTGATGTATGGGAGAGATGTCGGTTCAAATGAAGAAATAAATGAAGACAGGGCCCGCAAGTTCATTCAAAGGATCTAGCAGGTACACCAAGCAGTCAAGGAATAGTTGGAGAAAAGTCAAGCACAATATAAATCTCGACATGACAAACACAGGGTTGATCATCATTTCCAGGTTGGAGACTAGGTATGGCTTCACATCAACAAGGAAATATTGAAGGGTGAAGGCAATAAATTCAAGCCCATCCGATATGGATCCTTCACTCTTTTGGAGAAAAGCGGTACCAATGATTTTCGTTTAGATCTTCCACCATATATGCAGATTTACTCAGTTGAAAATGTGGAAAACTTGAAAATATTTTAGCCTCCCATGATCATTGATCAGGGTGAGGAAGTTTCAATACCTTCAGTTGATGAGTTTGCTCCTGAGTACTTGGACAAGTTGAAGGAAGATATCATCCTGGACAGAAGTACGAGGACTTCATGAAGAGGTGATGTTGATTATCTTCAAGTGGGATTAAAGGGCACACATCCAAGCAAGACAAAGTGGATTGAGAAAGATAAGGTGAGGGAACTCTTCCCTTGCTTATCTGTTGATTGATGAAATCTTTTGGTGGTCCAAAAATCTCTTAGAGGGAAGGCGTGATCAAAAAATGATATATATAAGTCTAAGGATAACTTAGAATTCACAGAAGCACCTCAGGAAGCTCAGAATGGCCTTAGCAGATAGAGAAAGGGAAAAAATTCAAAGTCCTCAAAACTCAGTTAATTTGGCATCATCGCGAAGAGCACGTCACAATATTTTCAGCGACGTAAATGGCTCGTCAAATGGAGTTACGTATCAAAAGATATTCATGGTCAACCTTGCCCAGTCAGCAAGGATGAGTCAACATCTGTAATGTTGATGTCAACATCAGTACGGATGATGTCAATGCCCCTACATGATACTTGGTTGATGCAGAGGGAGACAAATTTCATGTTGACATTAGCATGATGACGTGGCATCACCATAGGCTACCACGTGTCACTCGTTTTTGGACTTTTTCGGTCAGTCCATGGACCAATGGGAAAGTGCCATGAGGCAGTCTGTACAGCCACATGGCACTCCGTACAACCACCTAGAAGGTAACGTGGCGAGATGACGAAGCACGGGTGACATGGAGATGACAGTACAAAGGTGGTGGCGTGGCCCAATGAAAGGTCGCCATGTGGCCCAGTCATGGGTTGCCACGTGGCAACAGACAAACGCCTAAGGAGGGTCGACGACCGAATTGTTAAAATATATATATATATATATATATATATATATATATATATATATATATATATATATATATATATATATATATATATATATATATATATANAGGACCACCAAATCTGGTGGCGATTCCACCATATTTGGTGGCATATCCCACCGGTAGGAAAACGTAGTTGATCCGCCAATAACATCACAAGAGTTAGCACTATTGTTAAAACAATACACCCAAACAGGGAGGCTCGCGAGTTTGACCTCGAGACCTGCCCCCTTTACACAATGATTTGAATTAATCTGCCAACCAATAGGCCAAACAGTCTTGTTGTTAAATCTGCCCCAATTTTTATTTAAAAACTAGTTTTTTCCAGTGCACAGGGGTTAGACCAGGGGCGCGTAAACGTACGGATGGAGGCACGAAAAACAAGACATTTTCCCATTAATTTATTGCAGGTGCAGGCACAGAAATCAAACAGAATTTCTCTTGGGCCTGAAAGTGCTAGACTCATATCGAGGCGTGGAGACAATTTTTTTTGGGTAATTCGATGCCACGAATTCAGTGGTGTTGTTTGTTTTTTGATTTGAGCAAAGCTTCTGCAACTTAACTCCAAAATGAGGTATACTTATGTATTTTGCCAAATTCTTTTGTTGAGTTAATAAAAAGTCCTACCCATTTGAGAGAAGGACCCGAAGACGTAGTCCACCAGGGACAAACTTCGTTATCAAGTTTTTGTGTTCATATCTGATGCATATGTCTCCTCATTATTGAGTTTTTCCTTCTTTATGGTGCACTTCATTTTATGATCATTTAATAAGTCACATCGATGAAAAGATCCTGGATCATTAGACCTCAAATTTCCCATAATGACCACTTTTCGATTCGATTGTTGATTTTAAAATTTTGGTTACAACAACACTGATTGTTAAGGCCATGGTTTTAAAAAATATGTAATTTTAAACCCCTAAAAAGGAAAAAAAATTGTGCCAATGGTAGCACCATTTTTCAATTTAAAGGTTGATTTGAAGGCTTTTTTAATGACATCATGAAATCTGAAGGTCATGGTTGCAAAAGGTTGTAATTTTATCTCCAAAAAAGAGGTGTTATAGGTAGCACCATTTTTCATTTTGAAAGTTGATTTTCAGGTTTCTAACTCAAAAATATGAGATTTTAGGACTAGAGTCCTCATTTTGAGGTCATAATTCTCATCAAGTGGGTAACTATGTTGAAACCATTGAAGGTAATTAGAACTAGATTGTGAAAAATAAACTTCCACTTGACTCTTCCTCGATAGTAATGGTCTCTCCAACATCACTACCATCATTTTACATCTATGTGGATGAAGTTTCTCATCAAATGTTTTTACATCTATGTGGATGGAGTTTCTCACCAAAAACTTTTGAGTGTGTTTCTTGAGACCTACTTAGATGTGTATGATCCTATTTGAGTATTTTCGATATAGTAGAGTAAAGCACTTTATTCAATTTCTCAAGCAAGACCAATTTCGAAGATCCCCTTCTTTTAAATGGGTACACATGATCAACTTCAAGCGAAGGACAAAAAAGTGGAAGAAAAAGAAGACACATATGTTCAAGATACACCTTACTTATTGAGGTTTGGAGATAAAGATAGATAGACACTCATTTAAAGAGGCAATCTTGTGAGTATAGAGCTAATGTTGTTGTCAAATTTTGTTATAATATTTGTTTACTTAAATCCAACATTTTTATGTATGTGAATATATATTTGTTTATGAGTTATTTTATGTGCAAGCTCATAATGTTTTAGTCTTTATCATTTGATATTTTATACATGACCACTTTTATTAAATAAGGCCTCAAATATTTAGTACAAGAGCTATTTTATTTGTATGTTCATCAATGCCCCATCACTAAGTTGGTTGAGAATACTCATATTAATGAGTGATCACTAAGTTAGTGGATAAGTGATAGTTATATGCATTAATGACTCACCATTATGCCAGTGGGGAGGTGTTACTATGAGTCGTAATAAAAGGGGTCTCCCCCTCACTTGTCATCAATCGATCTTATTTTTATACAATTAGATCTTGTTTACTCATTTGAATACCAAGTATTCTTGTACATATAAAATCATATTTTGTATAGGAGTTATTTTGTTTGTAAGATCATTATGCCCCATCACTAAGTTACTTGAGATTACACATATTAATGAATAGTCACTAAGTTAGTGGATAGATGTTAGTGAGTGGAGATGGGATATTGTGAGACTTGTATTAAAAGGGGATCCCCCTCATTTGTAACTAATCCATTCTATTATCAATACAAATATATTATTCATACGAGTATCATTACATGGAGATGTACTACATCTTTTAGGAATTGTAGGGGAAATACACCCCTAGGTGTGTAGGGGGGGCAACTCTTTATCCATTCTCTTGTTTATTTTGGTTTATTACTTACCATTGTTGAGGTTTTTCCATTTTGGAGTACTAGGATGCTTTGGTTTCAGAGTAGGTTTACTCTCACTTCTATTGTGAAAAAAGGGTCACAATACCAAAAGAGATTTCTTAAGATTTTCAGGTTTTAAAAAAGAATTATATATATATATATATAATCCTACTAAAAAAAATATGCAATTTAAGAAAAAAATTACTAAACTCAATGTTAAGAAATTGCAAATTTATTATTTTTAGGGTTTTTTTTGTTACACTCACAACTCTATTTCTAAGTATTTTAGAACATATAACTTTTGATAAGCTTCCCAGTTTGAAGTCAAACCAATTCCATTTGACAAAGTCCCTTTGTGGTTATGATTGAATTGTTATATGATATACTTCTAAGCAATACTCAACAAGTTACAAGCTCTGCAAGTTGTCATCAATTTTCAACTCCAAAACCCTAATGAAAATGGGAAAAAACATAATTGAGGTAATCTTTTATTTTTGTATGAAACCATAACATTTCTTATTCAAAAGAAGCAATGGAAACACTTTTGGATGTAAGTGATAGATTTTGTATGGAACTTGCTATCAATTTTAAATATTGTCATGAAATAGAATCATGGTAGATCTAGAATATCCCTATAAAGAATAGTATGAAGAAATTTTCTAGTTGTGTGAAGATGACTAGTTTCATCTACTCTTTGTTGAATGTACTCTTGTTTATGATGAATCTCTATGTCAAGAGGATTTAGAAAAAGTAAGAATGATCTCTTAACTTCTCTTCTAAGACTATCTTTCTCTCTTTGATGAATCTCCTATTGTGCATTATGAACCTCCTCATGAAGGGGACTTAGAAGAGGATACAATCATCAAACTTGATGAAGAAGAAATAATCCAAGGCGAGCCTCTTCTCATGGAATATATCAAGGACATGGTTATTGCTATACATTCATGATTAGTAGAAGAGCATTGTAAACATCAACACAATGATAATAACATTAACATGTCTTAGGATCCCATTGAGTGGTTCTCAATCATTCTCAGTTTTAATCTCTACCACAACTTTAAGGTGACAAATTTTGGAAAGGGAATGAATGCAATGACACCAAATCAACAAGGTATTGTGTATGACTTTATCTTATTGGTGTGGCTATAAGAGAGCAACTTTATCATTAGTTTTATCTACTTCTTTCTTATGTTTTAAACTCCAAGCATTTTAGGAAGGAAGTACATGTTGTGTCCTTGTTACAACCAATGATGAAAAGATTTGTGGTTATAATGTGTGTTCTTATCGTATTTGTTAAATGCAAAGATCCATAAGCTAGTTATAACCCAATATGTTAGTAAAAACCATTTGTGTATAACCAAGTCTAATTTTATTATCGAAGAACACTAAACATTCTATGTTTTGGACCTTTTTCAATGTCTCATCACCAGAAATCAACCCAACAATCTTTGTCAAATTTGAAATTTTGGATTTCATGAAATTATTGTTTTTAATGCAAAAATGGATTCAACACTCTTGGATACCCCTATTGTAGTTGGATTGTGCAATGTTAACATCTAATATTTGCAATTCCATCAGTCCAAAATTATTTTGGCCAGGTTTAAGACCAAAAATGTCAATGCCCATTTCCATTATTTTGAGTCACCAAAAAAGGACCAATTCATAACATGTTTAGACTACAACTTTATTATGAAGTATTGAATAAATGATTAGTAATAGGATTAGAGATAGCTTTGCGAACACTACTTATTGAAGAGAGGTAAGATATTTTGTACATGAGTTGTTTTGGTTATAAACTCATT
>ML784365.1:587014-599147 GCA_009831015.1 Picea engelmannii | reverse complement strand
GAGTATCATTACATGGAGATGTACTACATCTTTTAGGAATTGTAGGGGAAATACACCCCTAGGTGTGTAGGGGGGGCAACTCTTTATCCATTCTCTTGTTTATTTTGGTTTATTACTTACCATTGTTGAGGTTTTTCCATTTTGGAGTACTAGGATGCTTTGGTTTCAGAGTAGGTTTACTCTCACTTCTATTGTGAAAAAAGGGTCACAATACCAAAAGAGATTTCTTAAGATTTTCAGGTTTTAAAAAAGAATTATATATATATATATATAATCCTACTAAAAAAAATATGCAATTTAAGAAAAAAATTACTAAACTCAATGTTAAGAAATTGCAAATTTATTATTTTTAGGGTTTTTTTTGTTACACTCACAACTCTATTTCTAAGTATTTTAGAACATATAACTTTTGATAAGCTTCCCAGTTTGAAGTCAAACCAATTCCATTTGACAAAGTCCCTTTGTGGTTATGATTGAATTGTTATATGATATACTTCTAAGCAATACTCAACAAGTTACAAGCTCTGCAAGTTGTCATCAATTTTCAACTCCAAAACCCTAATGAAAATGGGAAAAAACATAATTGAGGTAATCTTTTATTTTTGTATGAAACCATAACATTTCTTATTCAAAAGAAGCAATGGAAACACTTTTGGATGTAAGTGATAGATTTTGTATGGAACTTGCTATCAATTTTAAATATTGTCATGAAATAGAATCATGGTAGATCTAGAATATCCCTATAAAGAATAGTATGAAGAAATTTTCTAGTTGTGTGAAGATGACTAGTTTCATCTACTCTTTGTTGAATGTACTCTTGTTTATGATGAATCTCTATGTCAAGAGGATTTAGAAAAAGTAAGAATGATCTCTTAACTTCTCTTCTAAGACTATCTTTCTCTCTTTGATGAATCTCCTATTGTGCATTATGAACCTCCTCATGAAGGGGACTTAGAAGAGGATACAATCATCAAACTTGATGAAGAAGAAATAATCCAAGGCGAGCCTCTTCTCATGGAATATATCAAGGACATGGTTATTGCTATACATTCATGATTAGTAGAAGAGCATTGTAAACATCAACACAATGATAATAACATTAACATGTCTTAGGATCCCATTGAGTGGTTCTCAATCATTCTCAGTTTTAATCTCTACCACAACTTTAAGGTGACAAATTTTGGAAAGGGAATGAATGCAATGACACCAAATCAACAAGGTATTGTGTATGACTTTATCTTATTGGTGTGGCTATAAGAGAGCAACTTTATCATTAGTTTTATCTACTTCTTTCTTATGTTTTAAACTCCAAGCATTTTAGGAAGGAAGTACATGTTGTGTCCTTGTTACAACCAATGATGAAAAGATTTGTGGTTATAATGTGTGTTCTTATCGTATTTGTTAAATGCAAAGATCCATAAGCTAGTTATAACCCAATATGTTAGTAAAAACCATTTGTGTATAACCAAGTCTAATTTTATTATCGAAGAACACTAAACATTCTATGTTTTGGACCTTTTTCAATGTCTCATCACCAGAAATCAACCCAACAATCTTTGTCAAATTTGAAATTTTGGATTTCATGAAATTATTGTTTTTAATGCAAAAATGGATTCAACACTCTTGGATACCCCTATTGTAGTTGGATTGTGCAATGTTAACATCTAATATTTGCAATTCCATCAGTCCAAAATTATTTTGGCCAGGTTTAAGACCAAAAATGTCAATGCCCATTTCCATTATTTTGAGTCACCAAAAAAGGACCAATTCATAACATGTTTAGACTACAACTTTATTATGAAGTATTGAATAAATGATTAGTAATAGGATTAGAGATAGCTTTGCGAACACTACTTATTGAAGAGAGGTAAGATATTTTGTACATGAGTTGTTTTGGTTATAAACTCATTGACATCTTACCATAAGTTGAAAATACTCATAAATGAATCACCATTGAATTAGTGGATAAATGTTAGTTATATACATTAATAAATAGTCACTAAAATAGTGTTAATATCAAAAGAGTAGTTTCTCTTCATTTATAATTAATCCATTTTATTATCAAAACAAATATATTACTCATATAAATATCATTTACATATTAATATTAATAAAAGAAATTACAATTTAAGTATGAAAACATTTCAATCCTATGACTCTATGACTTTAAATGAAAACCACTTTGAAGTAAATTTGATGTTACATAGATTTCCCATTCTATTATCAAAACAAATATATTACTCATATAAACATCATTTACATATTAATATTAATAAAAGAAATTGCAATTTTAAATATTAAAACATTTCAATCCTATGCCTTTATGACTTTAAATGGAAACCACTTTGAAGTATATTTGATGTTACATAGATTTCTCTTTTCTAATACTTTGTAGGCAGAGATTTTCATTATTGGATTTAAAGTTGTTTGAAGTATATTTGATGTTAGATAGATTTATCTTTTCTAATACTCTGCTGTGGGCAGGGGATGTCCATTCTTAAATTTAAAGTTATTTAGATGTGATGGTGGCCTATGCATAAAGCATTAAATGCTCTATAATCAAGTACTTAATTTTACAGAGATGTTCATTATTGGATTTAAAGTTATTTAGATGTGATAGTGGCCTATGCATAAAGCATTAAATGCTTTATAGTCAGGTACTTAATTTTAGATCCGACAATATACACTCTTGCTTACAAAACATTAAATGCTACATAGCCAAATGCTTACTCTTGTTTACAAAAAATTAAATGCTAAATATCCAAATGCTTACTGCTTGCATTGTCCATAAATATTTGTGAAAATAATATTTATTTATGTCATCCTTCCATTAATAATGCTTACTGCTTGCATTGTCCATAAATATTTGTGAAATTAATATTTATTTATGCCATCCTTCCATTAATAATGCTTACTGCTTGCATTGTCCATAAATATTTGTGAAATTAATATTTATTTATGCCATCCTTCCATCATTAATGGCAGGAATCAATAAATGGAATCAATACAGGGGATGTTGAGAAATGCACGGAAATTTTATATTTATTTATTGTTTGGCACATTGAGAATCACTGGTGTCCAATATATTTATTTATTGATTGGGACATTGCCAAGTTGTCCGTAAGAACTCTGCTCAGAGAAAGAGCCCATAATCCAATACAATTCAACCCTAAGCCAATGCGCAATTTACATGAAAAATACCTCGAGTAGAGTAGAGCACATGTTGACAATTATGCAACCCCTCATGAAACTTGCGAGATTACCAAAGTTCAATGAATACATATATGCTTTTGCCAATAACAGAAGGACTTTGGTTGACATAAGTGTAGATTCTATATTGGGATTGCCACAGACGCGACAGCTAAATGAGATTTCCGCCATAATCGTGGAGAAGATTTGGAAGAGAACAGACAAACATAAAATATAAGAAATACAAATTCTACTGCACAAACAAGAAACTGCAAATTTTATAAGGTTTATCTACACAAGTGGAAAGGATTACCAATACCTGGAAATTGGAAAAGAATTCGTGACGTATAATGATGCCAATAAGAAGCCATCACCCTTTGGACTGTTTTGTAGCCATTGCAAACCATGAAACTGCGTACTATTCTAACATTTTGTCAAACACTTGGCCGGCTTGCTTGTCTTTGGTCATACACTCTTATCCACAGATAAAACTTTTGTCAAACACTTTACATTCTGGCTTGTATTTCACCGAGGCATTTTGTCAAACACTTTACATTCTAGCTTGTCTTTCATCTCATTTTGAGGCATTTTGTCAATTACTTTAACTACTGGCTCGCCTTTGGTAATACTTCGAATCCACAAATGAATCTCGTATGTATCTCATTGAGGCATTTTGTCAAACTCTTGGCCGTCTGGCTCGTCTTCAGTCATACTGTCGTATCGACAAATGCAACTTGTATCTCATTGAGGCATTTTGTCAAACTATTGGCACGAATTCCTTGATGCAAACATGGCGCTAAAAGCCAGATTTAATGATGCAAATAAGAAGCTATTGGCCTTGCCATCAAATAATAGACTGTCTGGTGTACGCTTTCAGCGTAAATCAGATTAAATAAGCCAATCCAACCGTGACATTCTACTCTGCCATAATTCATTCTGTCATTTTGTCAAACATTTCGGATTGCAACAGCATTTTGCTCCAATTTATTCTCAGCACTCCAATATCGATACGAACCCGCGTTCCCTCGAGAATCTTTCCACGGTTTTGGAATAGCTCGGAAATCAACGCTAACATCGGTTATTTCCGCTGAATCCCCTTGGCACTGTATGGAATCGTTGTTCCATTTGAGAAACGCTTTCCAAGAAAATTGTTTTTTCTGTCTATAGTCCAACTCATAATCAACATTAAATTTAACCTTCCAATCGAAAGCCCAAGAGATGGCATTTTCCTTTATATTACTGATAACAGAGTGATGGCATTTTCAATATATTACGGATAACAGAATTTGTAGTTTTTTAATGTTTTATTTCTATTAAGCAGTCAAAAAATTAGTAGTTAATTAGTAGTGAGTAATGTTTTATTTCTATTAATCAGTCAAAATTTTAGTAGGGGGATAGTTATTATTAATAGTTATTTTTTATTTTTAAATATTAATTGACTCATCATCTTTATTAAAAAAACTATGTCACCTAAAAAAATATTAAGGGGTAAATTACCCCTCTCAAATACTTTTTGATTGTGAACCATTAATATATTTCCCTACTGAAAATAATAGCATCTTAACCAGTTAAACCCAATATTAAATCTTTTACTACAAAACCAATATTTATTTCTTAATAAATTTTATATTTTATTTTATGATTATTTTCTATGTTATGATGGGTTTTATTTCTTTTTCTCTTAATAAATTTTATATTTTATCATCAATGATGATGTTGTATGCTATTTTATATTTTGTTATAATAATGTATTTTTTATTTGGAATTTTTTATATTAATATTTTTTTTATAATTTTTTTTGTTATAAATAATTTTATGTACATAAAAAATGTAAGACAAGGATGATTTCTAAGACAATTTTACATTATTATTTTTTTTTCAATTTAAGTATTCATTTTGGTTGCAGATCTCTTTGGTATTAACATTGTTGATAGTTTTAATATCATACCTTGTACATTTTTAATTATGTTGGGTGAGGACATTGGGTTGGAGGATATGGTGAGCCTCGCGCTTTTTACACTAGTAGGGAGGTTCTCATACAAGAATAGGTGTAAAATGTCGCTCGAAGAATGGGTAACTATTTATTGGAGGTTGTTGTTGGGTTATAACCCGGTTGTTTTTTACCTAACGAAAGGGTGGTTTGGATTATAGTTTAAGAGGATAGAAGACACAAAGCTGATTTTGGGCAAATCCTGGACCTTCAATGGAGGCAGACTAATGATTAAAAGGTGGCACGTGAGTTTCGACCCCACACATGATTATTTCAGGTTTCGTCACTTATGGGTGCTGTTGCAGGGATTGTCGTTGCATTTTTGGCACGCCAAGGCGTTGGAAGCTATAGGGAATAATCTCAGGAATTTTATAAGTGCTGACCTTGGAGCTCTAAAAGCTACTGATAAGAGGATTTGTAGAGTCCTCGTGGAAATAGACATACATTTCGGTTTATTAGAAACTTTGGAGATTATCTGGCAAGGGCAGCATATTTCCCAGCCCCTGGATTACTTAGGCATCCCTTTCAGATGCTCTAGGTGTCGGAAGATGGGTCATTTGTGGCGGGACTGTCTAGGAATACAAAATGAGGAGTTTTCGGAGGGTACTATGTTGGATAGAACGACTCGGGTAGATTCGCTAGATATTGAGTCGACTAGAATCAGTCCTTGCGGCTTCGACTTTGAGGACACTCTTCCGCCAGAGACAGTTGAGACTGTTACGAGTAAGTTAAAAATTGTTTGTCCCACTCTCTTTCATTCTTTGACTGTCTGGGAAAGAACCATTTTGGATGAGTCTAGTTTCTTTGACTTACAAAAAGGTCAGTTGGCCTCACTTGCCATCCCATGTCCGGTTGCAAAATTAGTGGAAGTGATAGTTAACAATCCTATTTTTAATTCCACCTCGGGTTCGGTGGGGACTGGACTTACTTGGGGGGAGCCCTTTACCACTCCTTTGGATTGTAACTATCTCATGGTTGGCTCACAATCCGGTGACCTACTAGTGAGGAGTGACCGTGAAACCACGGAACCTACGGGACGGGAATCCACTAGACCATCCTTTGATACTGAGGACAACTTACTTCCGGGTTGTCGGGAATATGAGTTGGGGCATAGCAAATTAGGGATTGTTATTGAATCACTTGTCCCATCTATCAAAGAGGTGCAGTTCCTATAAATCTTCCCATTTACAAGGGGAGATCAGTTTACCACAGACCTGATCCTGATGGAGGAGTGGGGTCCTCGGGATCCTTAGTGGGGAACACTGGAAAAGATTACTCGTGATCAAAGGGTCTGGGTTTGGAAACCTCTCCTATGAAGACTAGGAGTGTGAGGAAGAATAAGGAGGCTTTGAGACTCATTTCAGAGGGGCCACACCTGTCAGTTATCAATGAATTAGGGGTTCTTAGAGGCCTAAAATCCCTAGCAAGAGTGAAGAAATGATCTTGTTCTCCTTAAACATTAGAGGGGTGGGGGGGACCCTGAAATATTCCTCCCTTCGAAGATTGCTTTGGAGGACTAGACCAGATATCATTTTCCTGGAAGAAACTATGGTTGAGGAACACAAAGCTCATGCGTTAATGCTTACTCTGCATCCTATTTGGCTTACTTGTGTTGTCAGTGTTGTCAGGACCTCGGGAGGGCCACCTGTCTCTTGGGATCCAAACATTTTTGACATTGTCCCTTATTTATGTTGTGGTGGCATTCTTCTTACAAGAATGTGCTTGGAACTAAATCAACCAGTGTCTATGTTTAATGTTTATGGCCCTTGCTCGGAGAGGAAAGCTTTCTGGGAAAAGTTGGTTGCCAGTGGTATTCTCGATCGCAAAAATCTTATCCTGGCGAGGGATTTAAATCTTACATGTGGAGCTGGGGAGATGTGGGGAACAGCTACTCATTTAGATCCGCTTTCAACATTTTTTACTAAGCTCTTTTGTAAAGTTAGTTTAATAGATGTTGTCTCGTATACTTTCGTGCCAACTTGGAGGACTGGTTGTAGGGGTGATGCTAGTATTTCTAAAAGACTGGATTGAGTATTAGTGGTTGAAGACTTGTTAGTGGGCACCAGTAGGTATAAATCTTGGGTTGATTACCCATACTTTTCAGATCATGCACATGTTCTTTTGAGGATTGACATGTCATCATTTCTGAAGGCATATCATTTCAAGTTCAATGCCAGGTGGTTATCCGAACCAGAGGTCTTGATTATAGTAACATCGGTTTGGAAAGACCTGATTTATCATATCAAAAGGGATGTTCAACAAAGATTCATAAATAAGTTGAAATCTCTAAAGAATCATTTGAAAACATGGTCCAAAGAGCACTTAAGAGCGCAGGAAGAAAATTTAACACTCCTTGAAGATTTGTTGACTGGTTTTCTATTACAGGAGGCTCGAGAGTCAGGTACTAGCGTAAGAGAGAATAATATCAAACTTCTGGAGATAGAGCGGTGTTGGAAGATTGGTTGTTGTCATTGATGTCAACCCTAGTCATGGGTTTTGGACCACGAGATTGATGAAGGTATTTGGACATGAAGTAAAATGCACATGTAGATACAAGACCCATGGATGGATAGTATACATCATGTTGTTTCCGGTGGTATGTGTCATGTCACGTGGATCCTCATGGTTGAGGAGAAATGAATTTTTGAATATGACAAAGTGAATTGAAGAAGGAAGTACATGTAGGCCCTGAAGATAATTAAAGAAAAGAATTATAAAATAAGAAATTGTCAAGTTGGCCCTAATGTTAAAAGGAAGTGACATAAATGGTATAAATAAATATCATTATACATTTATTTGATACACAAGTCAAATTTAAGAGGAAATCAGAAGTAAAGAGGGGCGGATTTCAAGGGAGGATGAAGTGTTTTGGTGATGTGTTCTAAGGTATGTTATTTTCAGGTCATCTTACCATTTTTGCTATAACTTTTTTTCTAGAACGATTCTGATGGTGAAATTGATATGGTATTGAGAAGACATATCAAGGTACCTATGGTAAAAAGTTAAGCTCTTTATTCACTATAAGTATGAAGATACACTTTGTGGAAGATAGGTTTTTTGACTAGTCCTGAAGCTAGTCAATAAACATGTGTTTTGAGTAAAATAGTCATAACTTCTTCATAGATAATCCAAATGAAGTGGTACAAATTGCATTGGAGAGAGTACGGACTATAGTTTCTTTAGTGCGAGTTTCAGAATCTGATGTTAAATATTGAGTGCAAGGCATTATGTGCAAGTTCGGTCTCCTGAATAAACCAGAATTGAACAAAGTCTACCATTCTCTCTATAACTTGTTTTTGGGTGGAAGGAAGGGGCAAGGATGGAGAGTTCAACTCTCTATTGATATTGGAGGATTGTATCTTCCTCTTGGAGGTTTATCCTTCCCTTTACATTTGGAAGTTGTAGCTACCTTTGGAAGTCATTACTTCCCTTGAACAATAACTATTGATTATTTCTCATATATTGTGCATGGTGTATTGTGGTGTATTGGTGTAACTCTTATACTATTGTCATTGCTCATTAGATATAATTAAATGGTTTAAGTATAAGTTGAAAAAGGTTTTAAATTGTACTTGATACTGATTCACTCCCCTCTCAGTATCAACAAGCGGGACAAATTACTTAGAGAAGAAGAAGAAAAATGGAGACTTAGAAGCAGAGCGTTGTGGTTAAAGTGTGGAGACAAAAACACTAAATTTTTTCATAACTTTGCTAGTTACAAGAGGAACAAAAAACAAATTTGGGAGATAAGGGATGAGGAAGGTTAGTTACACTCTGGTGTGGAAGCTATAATGTTAGAAGTTGTTAAATTTTTAAAATCATTTTATGGAAAGGTGGATGAGGATTATATAGCAGAACAATTTAATACAACTGGACTCATTGGTTCTTTGGTACATGTTGAGGACACAGAGCATCTAGAAAGACCGTGCACTAAGCAGGAGCTATGGGAGGTTCTTAAAGCTTTCGAAAAAGATAAAATCCCCGGGCCCGATGGATGGATTGTGGATTTCTTTCTTCATTTCTTTGAGCTAATGGGAGATGACTTGCTGGATCTGGTGGAGGACTCAAGGCTTTGGGGAGCAGTTAAAAATTCATTAAATGCTACTTTCTTAACATTGATTCCAAAGGTAAATAACCCTAGCTCCTTCAGGGATTACATACCAATAGCCCTATGCAATCTCTGCTACAAATGATTTCAAAGATAATAGCCAATAGGATCAAACCTATTCTGTCTCGGTCGTTGTCGGAGGAACAATTAGGCTTTCTCAAAGGTAGGCAAATTTTGGATGCGATTGGAATGGCTCGGGAGTGTCTCCACAGTATAAAGGTTAAGAAGTCTAAATCCCTGATTCTGAAGTTAGATCTTAAGAAATCATATGAATGTATAAATTGGGACTTCTTATGCTTGATCCTTCTCCAATCAGGTTTTAGCATTCAATTCACTAATTGGATCTTAGGTTGTGTGACTAGTGCAAATTTTGTGGTCTTGATTAATGGGGAGGCTTCTCATATGTTCAAAAGCGGAAGAAGGTTGCGCCAGGGATGTTCATTATCTCCCTTGTTATTTATACTTGTTATGGAAGGTCTTAGTCTTTTGCTGAAGAAAGGATTGGGTGAAGGGAAGCTTTCAAGGGTTAAGGTTTCAAGACTTATGAAGATTTTGCACCTGTTTTTTGTTGATGTTGTTTTAATTATGTCGAAGGCATCGGTGTAAGAGTGGGTTGATATCAAAAGTATTTTAACAACCTTCTACAAAGCCTCGGGTATGTGTATAAATTGGTCAAAATCTATCTTTTATCATTCCAGAATCCTTGGTGATGTTCTAGATAGATTAAAGGTACTTTTTCCTCATGGTTTTGAGGAATTGGCTAAAGGATTCTCGTACCTTCATTATTTTTTAAATGCAGATGCGTACAAACTTAAGGATTGGCCATGGATTCTAAAAAAATTTGAAAAAAAGATTGGATGGTGGTGTAATAGATGGTTGTCCCCGAGGAGACATTTTACACTTGTAAAATATGTGCTTGAGGGTCAGGCTGTATACTGGATGGCTTTGGAAGCCATATCAAATTCCATTTTACACAAAATTCGTAGCCTGATGTTTAAATTTCTGTGGTTGGGTATTGAGGGAAGGAAGCACATTCACTTGTGTAGTTGGGATCATTTAGCAAGGCCAAAGCAACTGGGAGGTTGGGGTATTCTAAATGTTCACCTTTTTAACAGGGCATTGGCTGCAAACTTATTGTGGAGGGTTTTAACAAAGTATGGGGTCTGGAGTAAAATCATCAAGGACAAGTACATTCCACATTGCTCCACGATTACTTGGTTTCGAGTGGCTTCTCCTTCTAATCCGTCGGCTTCTTAGACCTGGAAAAGTCATCTTAAATATTTACGTTTATTAACTCATTGGCTTGGGTGGATACCTGGTTCTGGTCATTGTGTTCAAGTTCGCTTAGATTTCATTATGGGCTTGGGGCATTCATCGTTCTTATCCATTCAACTGCGAGCTGAACTGAGAAGAAACTCTGTGTTATATCTCTTTCAATCTAGAGGACTCAACAGGGCATGTATTATTTCTTCTTACTGGAAATTAGATGAAGACCTTGGCCTGGTCGGGAACAATGCAGCGGAGTGGGAGGCTTATCGGAAAGCTTCATGTTATGATGGGATTCAATTACAAAAAAAAAGTGATGAGCTAATATGGGCAGGTGGTGATTCCATGGGTAGAATTTTTGCAAAAAACATTTATGTTGCACTTGCAAAAACTTTTTGGCCTAATCCCATTGGAGGTTGGTGCAAACATATTTGGAAATGGGATCTTATTCTAAATATAAATCTCATCTTATGGCTATCTCTGGAGAATAGGATTCTCTCTTGGGATAACCTTCAAATGAAGGGTCGCAGGGGCCTAATATCTGTGTTTTATGTCTTAATGAAGCTGAGTCAGTGCACCATCTCTTTATTTCTTGTCTCTTTAGTTGGGTGGTTTGGAACCAATTATACTTATCTCTTAATTTCTAGACAGTTTGGGAAGGAGATTGTCTAAGTTCTTGTTTTGAGAGTTGGACTAGGAAGGAAACAACCTTCATAACTCTACCTTCTATTGTTTATTGGTTCTTATGGTTGGAGAGAACCAGGTTACATTTGAAGGACACAAAGCATCGATTTAATCGGTGGATGCAAAGGTTAAAGCATTGTTGCCCCTGGTGGCGGTGACCAAAAAAGTTAAAATGCGTTCTATTCAGCCACCTCGTCTTGTGACCTCAAAATTTTGTTGGTTCGATGGGGCTGCACTTTCCAGCGCACTCAGGTGTGGGGCAGGAGGTATAATTAAGATTAGTGATCATTATGTCATCAAGTGGACTTTAAATTGCAGCCAGGGGACAAATACGAGAGAATAATTCTTAGGTGCTTGGCCGTCTCTTTATCTTGCGCGGCGGCTCAACCTTGAGGTGATCCAGGTCATTGGAGATTCAAATATCATCATCGAATGAATGAAGGATAGAGGCAAACTGCAGGTTGCCTCCTTGATGGGATGGATGGATGGCATAAAAGTGATGAAATCTGCATTCAAAGAAATTTATTTCACTCATGTGTACAAGGAACTAAACATGGAGGAAGATACTCTTTCGAAATTGTCCCTCACCAAGCTTGAAGGAAAGCTTGATTACAACAATTGGGTAGAGGGAAATGAGGGGCCTTCCATCACTATCAATGTTTTTTGACTCAGGTTGTAAATTTAAGTATTGACTATCCTTTGGTGATAGCAGTATATGTGGATGGTAAATATGTTTTTGTATTTTTCTCTTGTCAGGGATCTTCTTATACCCATGTTGTAAAGTTTTTGTATGGCGTATTTTAGAAAAGGTCCTAGTATTCTGAAAGATGGAGGTGGCCTATGGACCCTGCAAAGTCATTGTTATCTGTAGTGTGAACTCATTTTTATATATATAT
>ML784365.1:565858-580885 GCA_009831015.1 Picea engelmannii | reverse complement strand
TGAATAGTCAATATATTGATAATAAATATACTGATAAAAGATGAAAAATTGGAGAAGATTTTCAACATAACATTATACAATAATGAAATATATTAATTATAAAAATTGACTATACAATAATGAATATATTAATTATACAATAATGAATATATTAATTATAGAAATTGTTTTGATGATTTAAATGATTAAAGATTGTTTATCAATATTAAGGATGTTAGTATCGAGTAAACCGGATATTTTGTGAATTGAACATGGATGGGAAAAACACTTTTCATAAATTAGTGGGGCTAAACCCAATTAACATATTGCTTATCAATATATTAATAAATGATGAAAAATAAAGGATAATTTCAAGCATAATAATCTACATTAATGAAACATAGAGAATTGTTTAGTTATATATTTATTATTGATATAAATTAATTAGTTTAAAAAAAAGATAAGAATCAAAGTATTATGGAGTATTAGTATGGTTCAATTGGTGAGAACACATGTTGATTTTGATCTCATAAATGAGTACAATAAGAGTTTTGAAACTAAATATGTTTAATTATTTATAAATAAAATGATAGAGGAGGTTAGGGAATATACACCTCCCTAAACTAAGTAGAGGTTTTATTATCCCACAAACAAGGGGGTCTCACACTTCAATTTAACATCTGGATCTATGACATTAAATTAGATTATTGCTAGGTGGTAACAAGTGGTGTTCCTTAGCCATAACAAGTGAGGATAATATATCCCTTGAATTTTGGAATTAGATTACTTGGGACATGCTTCAACTTGGTCCAACTTGATCATAGGAAGAAACCTAAGATGACTTGGTTAATTTTAATCACCTAAGTTGGTGGACAAGCACCCTCTAAGCTATAAAGATATTAGTTACATGGGCTATTATTCTAGAGAAAAAGTGGTACATCAAATCAAGTGTTGATATGAAAGTGAAGCGAACAACGTGTAGATCAAGCATTGGCATTGGATTAATGGTGTGTTGTAGATCAAGTTGGCATGGTCATGCATGATGGAACAAGTGCAATGAGAAGTGGATGTTGGTCACATTAACATCTATAGTAACATGTGCTTGGTTCTAGTTGTCCAAAATAGGAAATCCTTGATGTGCACCAAAAGGACTTTGATGCATAAATCAACTATAATATGATTAAAAGACATTAGAAATGTCAAAGTTGATGATATAGCCAGTAGAATAGTAATAAAAATTAACAATAACAATGAATGGTGTGACTTTAGGATGCATATTACAAATTAAACAAATAGGACTAATTGAATTATGGGTGTTGAAGAAATAACAAAATGATGTAGATGATAAACAAAATGCACACAAAACAACTTATTGTAATAGTGTTTGCATTATTGTGTAAAATGCTACGTGAAAGAGAGAATAAGATAGAGAAGAGAATGACTATATGTTACCTTTCCCTATGCTTTGTATGTTGTATCCTACATAATATACATAGAAGTACCTTTTAGTTACAAGAATGCTCATTTAGTTGTTGAAGATTGTTTGGTTCTATCATTGTCAATGAGGTTGTTGTTAATTATCTTGGTGTGAGTAACTTCTTTTCTTCTTGGTGTCTCATGTGATGCTATTGGTTCACATGTGTTGTGCACATATCATGTCGGGTGTAGAATGTTGTAGCATGCATTCATAATATAAAGGGGCATATGCAATGTGCTGGAGAGTATGTGTAGGCTCAAGGACTTGGTGCACAAGCTATTTTCTACATCAATCATTTTTGATGTTTTAGAGAGTTGGCCTAAAACCCTAGGGGGTGTTGCTTCTCAAATCATTGGTAAGTGACAGTGGGAATGTTATGGACCAATTAACCAAATAAGCACACAAAAGAAAAAATTTAGTAATGTCACGCCTAAATCAAGTGAAAGAGTGAATTAATAAGAAGCCTATTCGAGAGAAGGAAACCTCCTTTTACAATATATCAAATGAAAAATATAAGATGATCTCCCAAATAAGTCTCCTTGATGTATATATAAGAGACAAATAGGGCTAGAAAGAAAAAATAATAAGCCAACATAACTATAATTAATTTAATTATAATAAACATGGTTATGGTTAGGGGCTTAACATGCCCAACCCTTTGAAACCAACATTTCCCTAAATGTTAATAATATGTGGAAGCATCAATATGATAACCCGTCTTCCCAAGTTGCATCTCCTATTGGTAAGTTCTTCCACTTAATGAGGTACTTAGTAAATGTTAGGCTTCATAGTTGCTCGACCCATGTTTCAATGATTATTTTAGGTTCTAGTATGTTTTTCCCTCTTCATCAAGCTCTCATATAAAAATAGTGAATTAGGATCTTGTCACTAATTGCCTTCTTTAAACAAGAAACATAGAAAATTAGATGTACATGTGAAGACATATGCAACTCCAATCTATAATCCATACTTCCAATCATTTGCAACACCTTATAGGGGCTATAGTACTTGGGTGCTAACTTATTTTCCTTCTTTTGTTGCTTGAAGGACACATGTTTTTATGGTTATATCCTCATAAATAGTCAATCCCCCACTTTAAAGTTCCTTTTGTTGTGATGATGATTTACTTGTTGTTTCATCCTATTTTATGTTGCAACTAGATTGTCCTTCAATAGTTGGAGAGCCTCTTGTTGGTCCATGATGTGATCCTCCACTACTTGAACTTTAGGTTTCCCTCACAAGGGTGATTTTATAGATGGAGGATCATACCCATGGAGGCCCACCATAAATGGGGACCATTTGGATGAAGTATGGAAGGAAGTGGCATACCATCATTTTGCTAAAGGTCACCATTTGACCCATTGTGACTACCCATTAGATGCAAGGAAATGAATATAACCTTCTAGATATTTATTAAACAATCCTAATTTTCTATTAGATTGGAGATGGTAAGAGGAATTGTGAGCCAGTTCAGTACCCAAATAAGAAAATAAGTTCATCCAAAAATTACCAGTGACAATTGGATCTCTATCACTTACAATAATAATGGGGTTTCCATGTAACTTTTGAACCATGTCCATAAATGTTGTTGCTACTATACTTACTTTAAAAGGATAAGAAAGTGAGGAAAAATGGGCATATTTTGTGAGTTGATCCACCATTTCCATGATGACATTATTCCCTTTAGAACTTTGTAAACATGTAGTAAAATCCATTGAGACCTCTTCCCAGTGCTGACTTATTATGGCTAATGGTTGTAGAAGACTTGCGATCTTAATCATCTCTCCTTTATTCTATTGGAAAATTAAACACTCCGCCATGAATTTTTTCACATTGGTTTGACCTTCCTCCAAAAGGCCCTTCTTGATTCCATGATAAGTTTTCAAAAATCATGAATGTCCCCTTATAGGAGAGTGTACAATTTTGAAAGGACCTTTTATTTGAGTTGGGAATTCTTACATAAATATAAGTCATCCTTATACTAAAATAGATCATTATTCCAACAAAATTTATTTAATGCACTAGGGTTTTGTTGTAGTTGTTTAATGAACTACCTTGCATTCTATTCATATTGATATTATATCCTTGCTTCTTCCGTCCAATAAACTTGTAGAAAGGATATAGAAAAAAATAAGGCCTCTGTTTCTTCTTATTTCTTTGAAATCACATTCGCCACCTCATTTTATTTCCCTTTTTTGTAGATGATTTCAATGTCCTAACCTATCATCTTTGTGACCCATTTTTTTTTCTCTTTTGAAGATAGTTATCGTTACAAAAATAATTTATACCATCATGATCTTATTTTACCTTGAAGTGTCTTCCTATTAGGTAAGGGCACCATTTCTTAATTACACAATATGGTCAACATTTCCTTCTCATAAATGGGTTTGAGTAATTTCGTTCCTTTAAGTTGGTGGATCTCAAAGAAAATCAACTTTTCTTTTTACATTAAAATTGCACCAATGCCATGCCTCAAGGTACCACACTGTACAATAAAGGTTTTTATGAAGTCAGGCATGTCCAAGATAGGAGTTCTACACATGGCCTCCTTAGGTTTTTCAAAAGATTGGGTTCCTTCTCGAGTCCAATAAAATACATCATTTTTCAATAATGATGTTAGAGGTATTAGACCATAGTTATAGACTAACATGTGGTATTATCATGTTAATCCTAAGAATCCCCTAACATTCTTTAAGGTTTTGGGAATTGGTCATTCCATCATAGATTTAATTTTTTGAGGGTCCACATTGGAGCCCTCATGAGATACAATATGACACGAATATTCCACTTCCTAAACCCCAAAAGAACTCTTGTAAGGATTTGCGTATAATTGTTTTCATCCAATAGTTTTAAGACCATGCCAACATATTTTACATGTTATTCCCAAGATTTCTTGTAAATTAGTATACCATCAAAAAGTAGCAATAAAAAATCTTTGTGAATGGGATTGAAAATATAACTCATCAAGATTTGAAATGTTGAATGTGCATTAGTAAGAAAAAAAGGCATTACTAGAAACTCATAATGGCCTTCATGTGTTTTAAAAGACATTTTAGGGATGTCTTCTCCCCTCATTATAATCCGATTGTATCCTAGATGAAGATCTAAATTAGTAAATAAAATTTGTTGCTACAATTCATCAATGAAAATAATAAGAAACCTATATTTAATGGTGATATTGTTGAGATCTTTGTAATTAGGACACATATTCCGTGAACAATACTTTTTGTAAACCATCACCATTGGTGAAGTGAAATCACATTGGCCAAGTTCAATGATGCCAACTTCTAGCATTTATTGAACCATATGCTCAATCTCACTCTTCTAGGAAGAGGGGTATTTATAAGGTAGGATGTTAAGAGGAAGGATCCCTAGGATAAGATGAATAGAATGATCATGCTATCAAATAGGAGGGATACCTTTTGGAATCTCAAAAAGTACCTTGGAATGATTTTCAATAACTCTTTCAAGGTCCAATGGAATGGAAGGAAATATTTGCTTAAACATCTAGTGAGAACAATTGTGCAATTACTTCTAGGTATCCATTTTTTAACAATTTTGTCATGTTGTTAGAGCTTATCACTTTAGATGGTTTCCATTGCATACCTCTAAGTTCAATTTACTTTCTTTCCAAGGAAAATCTCATGAAGAGTTACTGAAAATTAAAATCCATTGTTCCTAAAAATTGTAGCCATTGGATATATAATACCACATCAACACCACCCATTTGGATTGCAATAATTGGGCTATACAATAAATATTCCCAAATAATGAGCTTAATTCTATGGATCTTCTTTGAATAATTTATGGTACCTCCATATACAATCATTAATTGAAACTCTAGTGCTATATATATAAAGAAATTGAGAAGTTGGCTAATTTGTTGTTGATGAAGTTATGGGTACTATTGTAATCAATCAACATCGATACCTCATTTTCTTGGTATATCCTTATCTATTGAGATATTGAGGAGTGATAATGATATCCAAATAATGACAATATATGGTTGAAATAGTCTCTTCTAGTTACATATATTGAGAAGGTTTGATCTCTTTTCTTCTTCGTGTTAACAATCTATGTAGAATGATTTTTTTTCACACTTAGTACCTTTTTTCAAAAATGAATCATAGTCCATTTTCTCTTCTTACATCCATTTGTTGAGGCATCAAACTTGTAGATCGAGTGAGGATAGGAGTGAACACATTGCATTATCTATGGCTATTAGTGATAACCCTTCCGGTTGACATATTTTTACTTTAAACTCTCTTTTACACACTTAAAACCTTACCCAAGTATTTAGGCTCCAATATAAACACCTCATGTTGAATTATCTCCTTTAAAGAACACATAAAGATATCAAACAAATTATCCTTCAAAATTTTCTTTAGTCTAATACAACTTTTGAAATTGTTGAATGTGGTCTATGACTAGGTCTCTTTTCTTGAGGTTTATCAACGAGCTAAATAATGTTTTGCTCATACTATCTACATAATGTGCTATCAATTCATTTGTAAAAATGGGCCAAGAGACAATATATTCCCTTTTGTATCCACAATCCATTGATACCAAACAAATTAATTAGGTTCCAAATATAAAGATGCAATAGTTACCTTTTGTACACTTGGAATTTGGTGTAGATCAAATAATTACTCCATCTATAATATCCATGTTATGGGATCATTTACATCAACAAACTTCCTCATACCTATCTTGGGAATGAAATAGTTCCTTGTTCACAATTTGAAACCTCTATGGTGTGGATCTCAGAGTGATGAATAATCATGTGTCTAGGATTCAATCCTCTTATTCTCCAAATGTGTTAAAATGTTCTCCATGTCTGACTAGGAATATATCCTCTTTTCTCCTTACTATTTCTTAGAACAATAGGTTCATCACACCTCCAGATATTCTAGAGACAGTCAATTGAGAGTAGACAATTGATTAGGAGAGTTGACTAAGTGGTTGGCTAGGCATTAAATTGGTTGGTTGAGTCAACTATGGTAGTTAATTGGTGCACATATCAAGGATAAAATTAAGGAGTTTAGTGTGTACCTTAGCCAATCAAATTTAACCACTTCTTCCTCACTTCAAGGAAGTAAGTTACACCTTGGTGCTATATATAGATGGTCCCATAAATTAATTTATAATGTAAAAAATATACTTGTGTATGGAAGTTTTTTGGTTCTTTGTGTTTATTATTGCATGTTGAGTGATTCTCACTCATGATTTAGTGTTATAATAGTGTCTTTAAACACCATCGTTTCTTGGAATGTATAGCTCCTTGATCTACTAATTACCCAGTTCTCCAAAATGATATTAGAGCTATTGGTTTGAGACCTATATTATTATGTACAAGTATTTTAGAGGCTATCTCTTGCACACACTCCTAATGAATTAGATAGGGTCTAGTAGATTGATTTAGGGTTTCAAATTAAAGACTAAATTAGGGATTATATCTATAAATCAATATCACAAGTTTCACACAAGAAAACATGGTTTTAAATTGCCACAATTATCATATATGGGCACAAGTATGGAAATGCTATTAAAGACTAATAAAGAACTTGGATAGTTTACCAAGACGACAACTCTAGATCCAATGAATGGTTAATAAAAATTGTCATCAATAAGAAGAAGGATGAGGTTGTAGGAGTCATAATGACCTACACCTCTATGGAGATTCACTTTCATAAAAGAGGGATCAATTGTCCTAATCATGTCTAGAAGAAAATAAATTTTGTATTTGGTAAGACCAATGAAATTTAGGTTATGTATATTGAGGAAGAGTTGATATCTCTTGATCCGTTCTCCTTTGACAAAACTGAATATTACTTGGCTCGTGTGAAGAAGCTTCGGTTGAAATTGGGTGAATGCAAAATGGGTTTTTCAATGAAATACAATGAGCTCATATAATTGAACTTGATGAATTTGAAGAAACCCTATGATGTATCCTATTTGATATTCCATGCTATTTTCACTTCTAGAAAAGCTACTGGTAAGATTATTATTATTTTTTTCTTTTTGTGGTTTTCTAGTTAGGGGAAAAAATACAAACTCTTTTCTATTAACTGCAAAATTTGTTTTACATGTTACATAGAAGGAATATGTACTTCCTTTTGATCAACACCAACTGATCAATATGCACCCACACCCTAGTTTACCAGCACCAACTGGTAGGAGGCTACAACCCCTTGTTTAGTTAACTACAACTGACAAGGAAGCACCAACTCCCTCTGTAGGCACCAACCTGCCCTTGCACCACCCAACCACCCTTAATGCACAGGTATCGATTTTTCTTCCTGGAATCTGTTTCAGCTTTGGATGTTCTAATCTGGACTACAGAGAAACTTTTCTTCTCAACACTCTTCCTTGATTATATACTCTTAAAACAGTGTGAGTGTGACACAATTGTGTCCCTTCAGTTCGACCATCGCGCCTCTTCGATTAATCAATCTTAATTACTATTTATTTATTTTACCATGAAGGTTTTTCATAAATTGATCATAGTTATGGATCAATTTAATCCTTTTTACTCGATCCCAAATCTTTGTTATATTCACAGAGGCTAGATTCCGTGGAGGCGCTTCCTTCAAACCACCACATATGACCGTGCGTTACAGAACCACAAGTTTTACCAACTATAATGACATATTATAATTTCCTTTTAAAAATATTATAACATATGACCATTGGCGGCGACCTCATGTTAAGGGAGACGAGCACTTGAGCGTTTATCGATTTCAACAGTCATGATTCGATCTTCTTATGATATGGACGAATGACGAAATTTCGACACTTTTCCCTTCAGGTCTTCGTGACTTCCAACATTTAAAATCTCTCGAATACGATATCGCTGATAAGATTGGATGACTCACATTAAATCTCAGAACCAGATCAATGGTTAGTGTTAATCCTTACACTCATCCTTTAGCTTCTAAATCCGATGACTAGGACTTAATCAGGCATTGAGATTTATGGCCACCATTTAATCCGGGTCTCTGGAGATTTCAAATCTCAACCTTCACGCTCTCCCAGAACACTTTTAGCCGGAGTCCACAGATTCCTACCAGGTGTCCTCCTCATTCACTTTGGGACTTCGGCCCTACAATGCTTTGACACTTCGAAACTCTTGTCATTTGTTGGTGGTGAAACTCCCGAAGTAAAACTCCTGCAGTGACATAACTGCTTATGTCACTTGATGACATATCACTAGTCAAGTAGCTTCCACGTGTCACTCGGATTTATGATTTTCACGTACTTGAAATGTCGAATCAACTTGACACTTGCCATTTTCTGATTATGCCATGTTTCCTTGCTGACGTAGACTGTTGATGTGGTCTATCACAGTTTCTTGCTGACGTCGACGTATATCTCCCGATCTAACACATGTTCATCTCCTTGATATAATGATCAAGATAGTATCCGAAGGGTACTTAGATCGATGGCCCGAGATCTATCTATGATTCAACAATCCATATTTCATAAGGACTTAGCGTTTCACAATTTCGCGTATTGGGACTTTGCGTGTGAGTCTCCTTGACTATCACGACCTCCAAAATCTCGACAGGGGCCTAGATCTTGCTAGCTCCATTCCTTAACTTCCATCGATATGACCTCCAGCCAAACACTGGGGTTTACCTCTGAGTGCATCAGGATTTCACATATCAGGAACTCCTGATTTCAACTATATCAGATCAACAGTCCTGATTTCCCTGCGATCCGATGGCCCAGATCCCTTTCTCACGAATTCACATTTCGTGACTTCGTATTTTCTTATCCTATCCTTCCACTTGAAAATGATTCGATGGATTGACAAGAACTCAGTTTTGATCCAACGGCTGAATGGGTATTCAGATATTCTAACTCACAACCTCTTTACCTTGTTTATCCCTACTGTAGATTTGGCGGTTGTGCATCAACGGTCTTGAATTATTCTACGTTTTATCACACCATACCTACTGAGTTTTAGTGCGCCATCTCTTCTGATATTGATCTCTGCATTTTCTCACCCTCCTGAGATTTTATCATAGGAACATTGTTGATCCTATCGTGATCAACAATAATCACGAATTTCTTCATCCTTAAGGTGATGCTCTTCTGTCGATTCTTTTTCTTCCTGAGATTAATCTTGTTGCTCTGCTTACTATGACTGTTGACATCAATGACAAAACATGAATGACAATCTGTTCAACAATCTCCCCCTTTGGCATTGAGGTAAACTCACTAACTTCATACACAATCTCCCCCTGTGGTGATGCTTTTGTCCTTTGAAGTTACTCTCCCCCTTTGACGTCAATGGAAAAGGGTTTCTTCTCTGATGATCTTTCTGTATAAATATTTCTTTGACCATTGGTAACTCCTCCTACAATCACACTTTTCCTTTCATAACTAATGAATCCTTCTGATGTTGATTTCTATCTCCCCCTGAATAGTTGCCATCTGATATGTTATTTTATTGAGAGATTTAGGTAGGAAGAAGGACTACTCCCAATTTTTGCCCGAGATATTCAAATACATCTCTATTTAAGGGTTTTGTAAAAATATCTGCCAACTTTTCTTGTGTTGGAACATATTCCAATTTAATGTTCTTGTTTTCGGTTCAATCTCTTAGATAGTGGTACTTTATGGGAATGTGTTTTGATTTTGAGTGCTGGACATGGTTCTTAGAGAGACTTATCGCGCTTGTATTATCACAGTGGATAATTGTAGGTTCTTCAAATACTATTTTGATGTCTTGTAGAGTTTGTTTCATCCATTCCACTTGTGTGCAACATTCTCCTCCTGCAATATACTCAGCTTCAGTGCTAGACAGAGAAATTGAAGATTGTTTCTTGCTTATCCAAGCAACGAGTGATTCTCCCAAAAAAATGTTCTTCCACTCGTACTTTTTCTATCATCTAGAATTCCTTCCCAATCAACATATGAATAAGATTTTAATGTGAATGCGCCCTTGCTAGGGTACCACAAACCGAGATATATGGTTCCTTTCAAATATATAAAGATTCTTTTTACATCTTGAACATGGATCTCCTTTGGTTCTGCTTGGAATCTAGCCACCATCCCAATGTCTTGCTTGACATCAGGTCTGGAAGCTGTTACATAGAGAAAACTACCAATCATTGATATTTAGTGTTTTGGATCTACAACTTTGGACTCATCATACTTGCTTAGTTTGCATCCAACTATCATAGGTGTACTAACATGTTTGCAACCCTCTAACTGGAATCTTTTAAGCACGTCCTTAACATATTTATACTGATGGATAAAGACTCCCTTTTTGGACTGTATTATTTGTAATCCAAGGAATAAATTCAGTTCGCCAAGAAAAGACATTTCAAATTCTTGCTGCATCATCTTAGCAAAGTCCTTACTCATTTTTTCACTATCACTACCAAATATAATATCATCAACATACACTTCCACAATTATCAAGTTATTACCATCAATTTTGCAATAAATATTGTTGTCTGCTGATCCCCTTTTGAGGCCTTGTTTTTGTAAACAAGAGTCTAGCCTTGCATACCATGCTCTGGGTGCTTTTTTTAGTCCATAGAGTGATTTCTTTAACTTACAGACATAGTCTCCTTTGTTGGTTAATTAGAACCCTTTTGGTTGCTCAATATAGAATTCTTCTTCTAAATTTCCATTGAGAAATGTTGACTTGACATCCATTTGGTACACTTTAAACTTTCTGTAGCTGGAGAAAGCTAAGAACATCCTAATTGCCTCTAATGTGGCCAAAGGTGCAAATGTTTTTTCATATTCTACTCCTTCAACATGAGCATACCCTTTGCATACTAATCTGGCTTTGTTCCTGACTACTTTCCCATCTTCATTCATTTTATTTTTATATACCCATTTAGTTCCAATGAAATTTTTATTTTTTGGTCTTGGAACTAGTTCCCAAGTTTGATTTATTTCTATTTGGTCCAATTCTTCATTCATATCTTTGATCCAATTCACATATTTACATGCCTCTTTGATTGAGCTAGGCTCAACATGTGACAACAATGCCATTTATGTTTGATACATAAGTTGTCTTCTTGTGTGCACTCCATCATTCATATCTCCAATAATCAGTTCTTCGGGATGATTCTTTTGAGTAATTATTGAGGCTGTCTTTGTATCTCTTCTTGGGAATTATTCTCTTATTTCTCCATATTGACTATTTTCTTTGCTTTCACTAGTATCCATATCATCTTCTTCCCTTTCTTTTTCATTCTCTTCTACTTCTTCTAGTTGTGTGCTGAATGTCTCATCATCGTCTTCATCTTCATTTTTAGATATGGTATATTGATTTTTGATCCTTATCATTTTTAGGTCATCCACCTTGACATCTGCACTCTCAACAATCTTATGTGATATAATATTGTAGCATCTGTATGCCTTCTTGTTTGAAGCATATCCAAGAAAAATACCTTTTTCAGATCTGGCATCAAATTTTCCAAGACTCTCATCTCGTCTTTTGATGTAGCATTTACTTCCAAATATATTGAAGTATTTTACTGATGGGGTTCTTCCAAACCATAGTTCATAAGGGGTCTTATCACTATTAACCTTGAGCTGACCTCTGTTCAATATGCATACTGTTGTGCTTACAACTTCCCTCCAATATCCATCTGACAACTTTGCTTCATTGAGCATAGTCCTTCCAGCCTCCTGAATTGTTCTATTCTTTCTCTCAACAATCCTATTTTGCTGAGGTGTTCTGGCAAAAGAGAATTGTATTTTTATTCCATGATTTTCACAGAAGACATCAAACTCTTTTGAGGTGAATTCACCACCATTTTCTGATCTAAGACATTTGATTTTTGTCCCCTTTTCATTTTCAACAAGAGTTTTAAAGGCTTTGAATTTGTTGAGGGCTTTTGATTTTTCTTTGAGAAAACATACCCAACCCATTCTAGTAAAATCATCATTGAACAACATAAAGTAAGAATCTCCTTGCAACCTCTTGGTTCTCGTAGGTCCACATAGGTCAGTGTGAACAAGATCTAAAGGTTTATAGGTTGTGTATTCTTTTGCTTTGAACCTTATTCTAGTTTGCTTCCCTAGTTGACAGTGTCTACACATAGCATTTGAGGGTTTTATGATCTTTGGAAAGTTTCTTACTGCACCAAGGTTGCTGAATTTCAAAATATTGTCAAAGTTAATATGCCCCAACCTTCTATGCCATAGCCAACTTTCATCTACTGAATTTATATGACACTCCTCATTCAAATTTGCATCTAGTATATATACATTTTCAGGAGTTCTAGGAGCAGCACCAACTAATTTTCTTGTGTCTACTCTCCTAATCTCACATTTTTGGGAATCAAAGATGCATAAGTGCCCCTGATCATAGGTTTGACTAACACTTAATAAACTAGGCTTCAGTTTATTGACAAGTAGTACATTTCTGGCTTTGTCTTTTCCCAAGCTCACAGTTCCTTTCCCAAGTATGTTACTTGAAGCATTATCACCAAATGTAACTTTACCTTTTTGTTTATTTAAGTCTAAAAACTTGTCCTTGTTACCTATCATATATTTTGAGCACCCATTGTCAACATACCAGAGATCCTTTTTATCTTGATCTTTTAGGGCAATAAGACATTCCTTTTTTGATATTTTTTCTCTCCAAAGTTTCTTTTGCTCTTTATTGAACTTTGGTTGTTCCGAGACTTCCATTAATCTACAATTAATGACCTTATGTCCATGGTTATGACATTTGAATCATTGTTATTCCCCTTCTTGTAGAGGTGCAAAGGAGTTATAATTTCTGCTTTTAACTCGATTTGCAGCTTGTTTATTCTTAAGGATATAGTTCTCAACCTTTAGATTTTTCTTTCTATATGCTCTACAATTTATAGCTTTGTGCCTGAAATTAGAGCATGCAAAGCAACAACCAAGGAAAATGCGAGGATACCTATTTTGATCAAACTTCTTTGGTATTGTATTGTCTTCCTTCCTGATGGGTGGACGTAATCTTTTGGAGTTCTGAGCATTACTTATCTTATCTTCATTTTTCTTCTTGAATGTACTGAGGAGAGAATCTGCATAAGATTTTGAGTTAACATGACTTTCCTTTTGAGAATAGCCTATTCCATTTTTATTACCTGAATCCCTTTGTTTGGTAATAATCTTATCTAATATTTTAGAGCTACTTTTAGATTTTGTTTGAATGATTTTTGCATCCAGTTCCCTTTTTAGATGAACTATTTCTGCCTCCAGTTTTTCACAAGTTATTTGTTTTTCCTTATGAGACTTTTCCAGACTTTCTTCAATCTTATTTTCTTCTAAGATTTGTTTTTTCAGGTTCTCATGAGTTTTTCCATCTTCTTTTCTTCTTGTTCATGTTTTTCCTTTTGTTCAACTACAAAAATTTTTAGTTGTCTATATATGGTTTTGTACTTTCTTAATTCATCTAGGGCACTGAGAAGTTCTTCCTCCATATTAACTTCTGCTTCATCTTCTAACTCTTTCTCATGTTTATTTTTTTTTCTATATTATTAGATTTTTCAATACCTAAGAAAATGACTTCATCACCATCAGATTCATCGTTGTCGCTAGACTCTGATGAACTGTTGTTTTCTTCTTTTGAATAAAAATTCTTTTTCCCTTTGTAATTTTTTTTCTTGTAGTTGGGTTTTTCCTTCTTCTTGTATTGATTATTTTTATTTTCTTCATCTTCAGGGTCCTCCTTGGGATACAAACACTTGGATGCAAATTGACCAACTTTTTCATAGTTAAAACATATGAAAGGAAGCTTGCCTTTGTACTTCCCTGATCCTTTCTGAAGTTTTCTAATGAAATTGGCTTCTTCCACATCAGATTCTTCATGATGGCTAGATTGAGGTTTTTGCTTCTGATTTATCTTTGTCTTGGATTCTTTGAAAGTTGTTTCATCTTTTGTTGATTTATCATGCCTTGCTCTCATTTCATATGCTATAAATATTCCATGGAGATGATCAACTGTGAGTGTGTTTAGATCGGATCTATCTTCAATTGAATAAATCTTTGCATCATATCTCATAGGTAATGACCTTAATATTTTTTTCACAATGGGTTTATCTATAATTTCTTCTCCTGCCACTCTAATTGAGTTAACCACTTCATCTACCCTATGAAAGTACTCAACGATATTTTCTTCTTCTTTCATTTTTATATTTTCAAACTGAGTTCTATAGGTCCGTAGTTTGGCTTCCTTGACTTTGTCATCTCCTTCATATACAACTTCCAATTTGTCCCATATTTATTTGGCTGATTTGCAATGCATAACTTTCACACATATAGAATTAGTCAAGCTTGCTAAAATTCCATTAACTGCTCTTGAATTGTCATTATGGATTTTCTTTCCTGCAACGTCTTTGGGTGGAGTAGTTGGTGCAGTGTAACCATCTACAATAGATTTCCAGATATCAAAACCAATAGCCAACATGAATTTTTTCATTCTTATTTTCCACAAAGCATAGCCTCCTCCATTGAACAATGGTGCTTTGTTGTTAGACATTCCCTCTTGTTGATCCATCTTCAGGATCTACCTTCAAGTTTGTTAGACATTCCTGAAGGAACCCACTCTAATACCAATTGAA